>CAMOHE010050260.1:2607-13776 GCA_946598075.1 Artocarpus hirsutus
TGAGTTAAGAAAATTTGAAATTAGGTGAATGATCTTTTTTTTTTTTTTGGCATTAAAAAAAGGTTTTTTTTTTTTAGCATCGAAGCTGCCCCAGTTTTTTCAGAGAAAAGAGAAAAAGTACTGTATCGAAGAGAGGAACCCAAGTATGATGAAAACAAAAAAAACTGGAACTATTTTGATGGCCAAAAAGCTAGTTTTTTAATACCAAAAAAAAAAAAAAAAAGAGGTCATTGACCAAATAAAATTTTTTGAAAAAGTTATTTGTAAGAAAGCCTCGTTTCAAAATATGGGTTTGGTGGAACTTACCATTATCATTTTTATCTATTTCTTTCGTTTTTTTTTTTTTTGTTTGCCCGCCATCAACGACGTTGTGTTGGAGATGAGCCGGAGGCACCAAGGAGAGAGAGGATAAAACGTCCCACTGGGACACTGAAAAATGTCTCAGAGGGCTTCAGAAAATATCAAGGAGGGACACAGAAAAATATGTTATAAAGGGACACTCAAAAATATCCTAAAGGACACTCGAAAATGTCTCGAAAGGACACAAAAAAATGTCTTGAAGGACACCGAAAATGTTCTAAAGGGACAGCAAAAAATGTCCCAAAAAGACACCTAAAAATGTCTCGGAAGGACATGCGATATGTTTCCGAGAGACACGTGCCATGTCCTTGTAGGATACAAAAAATATCTTAGATACACGGACACAAAAAATGTCTAGGAAGTAGGTGTGTTAAATTTGTGGCATAAAAACTTTTAACATTTTATGGCGTAAATAAAAATTGAATTTGAAAGAAATGGCATTTAGGTGAAGACCTCTAAATGTTTTATTCTGTGGATTGTCACGCTTAACAACTCGTTATATTATAATTTCAGCCCAAAGAAAAACTTGTTTCTATCATTACTTGCAGCCCCAGGCAGGCTGGAGTTAGAAAATTATGCAGTTATTTAAAAGTTAGAGTAGAAAATTTTATCAAGTCGTAACCCCAAACTTTTGTCTTCTTTTATTTCAGATCTGTTAGAATATTAGCATGCTAAAAATAATTTCTATTCATTTTCACTTGAATCAAGTTCAAAAATTTGCTTTTGATAGTCAACATGCTGTATACTACATCCCCAAATGGAATGGCACGCTTCTTTCGGGCCCAGTATGCTCTTTATGGTTCCTATCCCTAAAAAACATTATAGTTAAAAGATATAAGCCCACCAATCTCAAGCATCCCTTTTAATTGAAATTTTAAAATTGCAATACTACTTGAAAGTAAACAACAAAGAGAGAAATTAATGGTATGTTTAGAAACATTAATTTGGTCCTGTTCATTTTAATTTGAATAATTTTTATCATTATATTTTTCTCACAAAATTAAAATTATTATAATATTTTTAATTACACATGTAACATCTTTCTTTTAGAGGAAGCGTTGGTAAACCTCCTAACTTACAGGCTCATCCCAGCATTTAATTAAAATAAATCTTTTTGTAAAAAAAATTACCCAAAAAACAAATCAGGTCAAAAAAAAGTGGGTGCTTAGCAAACCAAAAAAAAAAAAACCTAATCCAAGAACCGTGAAAAGTGAGCCACTTGTCAGAGACTCACAGTTTGCTTGAGGTTAGTTGAGATCTTGTACGTTGGATTAGGATTCTTTGCGTGTTAGATCGCTTAAAATTTTCCACTACAACACTTGGCACAATGCCACGGCAGCCACGTGAATACTATTATCCAGGGCGGTCTCATAACACAGCTGGCCACCACAGGTAAGCTACTAGCCCCACGTGGCCCAATGACATTAATCCATGTGTTCAGCTGATGTGATAACGTTGACTTATTTTCTTGGCTCAGCTGTTTATTTTCTTATGCTTTTCTTTCTTTCTTTTTTTCTTTTTTTTGTTTTTGTCTATCGACTCCTCGAATGTATTTTTTAGTTAAAAAATGTTGAAAAAAATGTATCGGCTTCCATCGAATTTAATTCCACATTTGAAATTGGTTGAATTAATAATTTTGATTCAGAAGAAAATATAAAATTATAACATGTTAAAATCAACACTAGGATGAATAGAAAGCAGTCTTTCACGTAGTGCTTTACCATTCAAATAACAATATCGTAAACAGATGCCAGCAATAACACCAAGAAACAATGCAAAAAAAAAAAAAAAGGAAGAAAAAAAGAAAAGAAAAGCACACACACGCAAAAGATTAATTTTAATGCAGGAAAACTCAGACATTAACAGGGGAAACATGGTTGATATTATTTTCAGAATATCGGCTCTATGTCTTTTGACTATCACTGCAATAGCTATTTTAATACGATAGTTTTTTCAACATGGTATTGTTTTAAAAGTTTTTGAAAATATTTTTGTACGTTTTTTAAAGTAAAATTTTCAAAAACATTCTCACTACAATTTCTTAAAAATTCTCACTTTCTAAAACAAAATCATTCTTACTTATTTTAAAAATACTATCAAACAGTCCTAATCGCCTCTCGTGTAAGAAAACTAGCTAGGTAGTTGATTGTCTCTCTCCATACTTTAATTATAAAAGAAAGTTATATAGAATCCTAACATTTAAAAAATTGTTGGACAATTAATAAATTTGCAATCGACTTGTAGGCTGTAAAGCTTTGGGTGACGCAAATATGATGTGGAAGAAGGGAGAAGCATTTGACTTTGAGAGAGAACCTAAAAAGGTGGTAATGAAATGCACGAGCATCCTTACCTACAACCTGTCAAAAAAGCGAGAGAACTCTCACTACTATAGTAGCTAGCTAGTAAAACAACAGCGCTTTATAGTTAATTCGCTAGCTATGACCCAGTTGGCATTAATATCTGACAATATTATCCCTCTAGCTACGTTTCTCATGAGCCTATTTAAAGCTCTTCTCTCGGACACACATAAAACACGTAGAAAAAAAAAAAAAAAACCTACTAAACATTAAGAGAATCCTAGTAGACATTTATTTCTCGAAAATGTCAAAAAACTGTTATAATTTGGGTAATTTCATGATCTTCCTCAAGGCTTTCCTCTACTTTTTCCTGATCATTATTAATTCTTCCACTACTCCTGCGTTTGCCATAAGGCCAGTAGTAGTAAACGAGTTGATGACCAGTTCACCGGTTCAATCACCGCCAGATTACATGTTGTTTAAGCCGAAAGAAGGCGGTAATATTCCCGGAAAACATGGGCTCGGAAGCCAACCAGCCACGGTGGAGAATTGCTTGCCGAAAGGGTTTCCAAGGACTTCGGCTCCAAGCCGATACATGAACTATCAAACTCTTGGTTCTACCTTGTGCTCTACTTCTACTACTTCAAGCAAGGGCATTAAGAAGTTGCCATGAATGGAATGAGATTGTAACCCTCATATCAAATCCTACATATGTCCTTTTAATTCTCCTTTTTTCTTTTTAATTATATATAGTTTTCAAGCGATGAATTCCCATATGTATGAAAGAAAATGAAGATATATGTAATCTTCCAATATCAGTTTTATAAAAAATGATAAACTATATAGAATGAAATACTTGGAATACAAGCTCTCTATAGCTTCATTATCGTTACATATATGTATTAAAGTTTATATTCTTTAAGTTTTCTCCTTTTTTTTCTTTTTTTTTTCAAAGAATAATAACTTGTGTGGTGAAGCAATTATTTGTTACGTGTAACGAGAACAATATAACACAAACGAGAATTATTAAATAAGTTTTTCACAGCAAATTGAACCAAAGTACGTATCAAGAAGCAGTTCTACGGTGAAACAGCTGATCATATAGCTTTAGGTTTTAATGACGATAACGAATGAAAATGCATAGCAAAATCAGACGTTAATACTTCTGTTAATAGTCAACGTACGTTATTCATCTAGCTGTAAGCATTATAAAGTTTGAATTACGGTTCAAACACGAGAAACAAATAGGTGATATATACCTTATCCAAAAAGGCATTTCAACAACATCCTTAGAAAATAGAAAGTATTTTTTTTCATATTTTTATTTATTTATTTATTTATTTTTGTTGTTTTAGTATTCCAGTAAACTAGATTTTTTTTTTTTATTTAAAACATGGTACATAGCCTACTTCCAGCAACATGATAAACTACCATATCAACACTGTAGTATATTGTCGGACACGTCCAATGAAATAGCAGAATGCTTTCCGTAATGCTGTAGTTTAAAACCATTGGTAACAAGAGGCTGCTAGTGCTCGTCACATGGATGATACTTTTGATGGCAATCTCTGCTATGAACAAAGGTGTAAATACTGGTAAGGCAATTTTTCTGATGTTGGGCTTGTAGCACTTACAAAAAAATGATAGCAAAGATCAAAATATAAGTCCGGAATTGAAAAATACTTATGACTGTTAGTTTTAGAAAATTGCTTTTGGAAAAACACGTAAAACACATTAAAATATAGATTTTAAAATTTTTCTTAAGCGATCAGAACCATTCTCATGTTATCATATAAAATAGTTATCAAGCACTTGTTTGTATGTATTGGGCAAAACAAAATTGTGAAATTTCTTTCAGAATTAAGTGGTGTGTGCACATTGGTTGATCTCCTTGAACTGTCTCAATTCCGCCGCCATCCCTTCTTGGCTATGGTTCACTGAATTCTGAAGGAGAGAGAACAAAGAACTCTAAATAAACACCAAAGAAAGATCCACCTAAGATATATCCCCGAAGGGTCTATTAAATTGCAAATTTTGAAAATATTTGTAGTAAATAGCAGTTGCAATATAAATAATATATTTACTATGAAATAAGAATTATATACACGGTAAATAAGAGGATAAATAAATTATTTACATCTTAAATCTAATTAATGTTAAATAAGAATATTTTCACTATAAATTAGGGTATGAATAAATTATTCACAACATAAATATGCTATTTACTCTAAATATTTTCACAACTTACTATTTATATAATTACTTTTGAAAAAAATTGATATCTATAACAATTTCCCACTAATTAATTATTGAATCCTAACCTTTTATCTAAGTGTGGTGCAAGCCCACTCCCTCTAGGAGTTGGGCATGTACACTATGGAACAAGAGCCAAGATAGACTAAGATGTGTACTCACATTATGTGGAAAGATTATATGTGATAGTTTATACGTAAAAACACCACCTCTCAATGTTATGAAGCTTTTGGATGTAAAGTTTAATAACAAAACTATATAGGCCTAGGTTCAAAGTGGATAATATCACACCAAATAGAGGTGTGGGTCATTACAATATTACACTCTAATTTATTATGTAACTAAAATTTTACCTAGTATTTATATGATATTTCATTTGAATCTCAATTGAGATATCATAATTTTAACTCTTAAAATAAATACTTTTATTGATTATCACAATCATTTACTTTAACTAATAGCAATCCTTTACTTTACGACAATGTATATAAAATCCTTCCACCAATTTGAGAATACGCCCTAGAAAAAAGGTTTAGTACTTGAGGAATAAATATATTGCATGTATTTTAGACCTTTTTGATCAATGAAAATATTAGTCATTATTTTGATATATTGATATGTGCCTATTTATTTTCATATTGTTGATTGTACATCAAGCAAACTATAGCACCAAGAGTATTAATACCAAATCATGTATGTATAGCGTTTATATGCAAAAAAAAATATGATTACAAGAATATAATCTATAAACATGTTTTGCAATATATGAGATAAAGATAAGCACTTTGTTTTTGACAAGAGTGTAATGGGTGTCTATCTTAAAACATAGAAAAATAATCATTTTAGAAATCACTTTATTTTATTTAACTAAATCAATTCATTTTGGTAGATCTTAATCCTTAAATAAATTTATGACTCAATAATTTATAGCTTACATGTTTTGAGAGACCATAGGCAAGAATTTTGATGATTGTAGATTCTTATTTCATAATGTTGGAGGTATGAGTTATATTTGATGAGACTTGATACATAGATATGGAATCCATAGTTTTTTTACCAAAAGTAAATGTTATTTTTTTAAAGGCATTAATTGGGATTTGAGAAAACATATGAGGCCATAGTCACTGGGTTGAAATTTAGTAATCAAATTATTTTCTATATATATGAATTATGAATAGTGTTTTTCCAATAATGGACAAACTAAATAGAGTTTCATATGTCTCTATATAATCAACTTTCAGCTTTAGTGAAGTAGGATCAAAGTTAATATAAATAGATAATTAATCAAAAAAATTTTTATTTATTTAAATATCTGTGATCATCAGCATCATCATCATTATTATAGCTTGACTTCATATGTCTATTGGCTCCCTATGTTAGCTCACAAAAATTCCTGTCCCTGTACTAGCTCACAAATTCTCATAATACAAATTCAATTAAATTCTAGTGCAACAAGTACAACGAAATGACATGCGAGCTTGGCCATCAGCTTAGATGGAGCATACAGCCACAATCCCGAAACAGGATATTGGGATGGTCCACTATGACTGGTGGGCCCATTCTGTAGTGGTATTTTCAACAAGAATTAATTAATTAGTTAGTTTTGAGCAACATCAAATCAAATAAAATAATAATGATTTTGTTGTGGATAATTAAAATATTAATTAAAATTAAAAATTTTGAATTACTAATTATTTATTTTGAAATTAAATAATAATTACGATGCTAATAGGATTTGATTTATATAAAATATTATCATAGATATTTTGATTAGGTAATTTTTATAATTGTATTATTAAATTAAAATTGGATTTAAGTTTGGTTTGGAGTTATCAGGAAGAAATTGAAATCTCTTAAGGATATACCTGTGGTGATCGAATTTTACAGTGGTTATATACACTATGTGGCCAAAAATTTAAAGGGTAATTACCCACCCTTGGTTGAATTTTGTAGAGTAACAGAAGGATAAATCTCTAGTTTTCTAATAAAACTCTAACTCCTCCAACTAAAATTATAAACTAGGGTTTTGGGTCTCGATTTATTCTTAGACTACCTAAAGCTAGGGAGAAAGAGTAATTAATTATTCTTCCTTAATAATTGACTGTTCTAGAGTACTTTAGTGGTTAGGAGAAAATATACAGGTCTTTGAAGAATTGTTGAGTTGTGCATACAAACACAAACAATTTGTAAGTATTGTGAAAATTGCATGCAAGTGAACATATATATTGCAATCAAGTAACAAAGGAGTAAGTAGATTTTCATTCCTATAAGGATTATATTGCTTAATAATTACCGAACTAGTTATAAGGTTATCCTTGGGAACAAGAATAACATGAAATACTAGTTATAAGGTTTTAAAGAAAAATGAAATACTAGTTTTAAAGAAAAATTATAAGGTTTTTTAGTTTATATTTTTAACAAATAAATTTTTAAAATTATATCTACTTTTTAAATTTAAATTAGTTTTAGACATAATGTAGTTACCAAAATATTTTTATATTATGTAAAAAAAATAATTATGTACCAATTTTTATTAAAATTTGTAACAAAAGGGGTTTTTTGTTAATATCATAATTCAGGGGAAAAATATTGTGTTTTGAAGTTCAGAAGGCACAATATGAGAGAGAATTTTTGTAATTAATTCTAAGTTAAAATTTTAAAAATTTTTACTGCATCACTCAACCAATTTTTCTAACATAGACTAGACTATAATCTTACCCAGATTAGTGCCTAGGTTTTGTCCCTTGATTGTGAACTTATATTTTATTCTAAGTACTATAAAATCATATTTTTAGTGTATGAAGTATTTATATGCATGATTAAGGACCATAGTCAAATATTGAATCCTTAACGATATTTACACATATATATTGACACACATATACTACACAACAAGAAAGATTATTTATCAATAAAATCGAATCTCTCATTTCTAATGATGCCTTAAAAAGAAAAAAAAATGTGTTTTAAAAGCACCAATGCCAACTACACATAATTATCACAACTAATAGAAGTGAATCTTATGGTGTGAGACGTATCTTTAATATTAATACGTGGAACTTGGCACGAATGGTATCCTTAATTTAACATATTGATCTCCCAAAATGTGGCAAAAGTAAGAAAAATTCTCTATGGAAAAGTAGATAATTAGGTCCATGACATGAGGTATCCTTAGTTCGTAAAAAAACTCACAGCAACAGAGTTGGCCTGCTGCATTTCACTTGTCTACCCGTAATAAGTTATAATGATCTTTCCATAAATGCCTTACGATTGACGTATGAATATAAGTCATACCTTTGAGTTGTACTTGGTTGAGGATCGAAGCACATGGCACGAGCACAACAAAATACAATAATTGACAATAATCAACATGGCACAATTTTCTTTTTCTTTTTTTTTTTTCTATGAAAGATAAAAATTATGTGAGATGTTTCTTAATTATCAACCTTTAAATTTATTAACTCATCCAAAAAAATTTAATTTATTAAAAAGTAGCACCTTAATTATGTTCAGTATTCACAAGTTTGGTGCACAATAAAAAATGCTAGTATATGCACAGCGGATCATTCACAAAAAAATGCTAAATAAAAATTAGATTTTTGCACCAATTGACATGATAATATTTGCAGATAATATTTGAAATTATATAGATTAAATGAGCTGGATTAGCATTTATTTTTCGAATTGAAAAAAAATTTCAAAGGCACAGCTCTACAAATGAGGCCTGGGGTATTTTTGTCAAATTGACATGATAAATGTCCTAAACAAGTAATTACAATGATAGGGTGGTTCCACTCTAAAATCTTATAAGAATTTTATCCCAAAGGAATTAAAGATTGATGTCAGACCAGAATGTGAAAATATATGTAGCTGTAGGCTATTTGCGTCCAGAATTTCTGATGAATTCATGTGTTGGAAATCAGCATCACATGCGTGTAATTTTGTGCATCTCCCATTTTGATTTGTTCGAAATCCCCAGGACAGGAAAATTAACCTAATACCCTTGAGAATATGCTTTTAAAATATTTGATTAGAATAATGGGAAATGAATATTTTGGGCTTTGAGTTCCCAACTCCAAAAAGAACATTCCAATCTTCACCAAGTCAAAATGTTCAAAATTTCTAATATTCTGCACAATTATCAATATACATTCACCTATTCCCCAAGTAAATTCCGATCTTGCAGTTTCCAGTTATGCATCTCATTCGATAATTGCCCCTGTTTGGCAGTGGTTCTAACCACTTAGTTTTCACCACAAACTCAGTTATAAACAGTGTAAAACTCCCACATGCTACAGTAACAATAAAAAAACTTGTTACAATATAAAGCTCTTATATGTTACAGTAAAAGTGATTCTAACCACTGGTTCCCATCACTCTTTCAAACACCCTAGCAAAGCTTTTGGGAGTGCTTATATTCAAGGAGTTTATAAATTCCTACATTTTAATTTTCTGTCAGAAACCATGACCCCAACTGAGCATTTTTTTTAAACTATTTTTCTTTCTTTCAAAGGGAAAATTATGAACTTCTATAAGTTGAGCCAGTGTAAATTTCCTGAAACTTCTAGTAAGTACTAGGGAAGGTACTATGGATTTTTTTTCTTTTTTTTTTTTTTTTTGATAAAAATTCATATTCTTTCGCTGAATTGGTTTATTCCCGTACGATTACGCTTGGTCAAACAGTATTGAATAGGAGAGCTTGTTTATTCATTTATTTTTTTCCCTTTGTACGCACGAATTATAAATTAATTTTTAAAACTATTAATCAATTCAAAACGCAAAAAAGTGATCCAAGTCACCGACTTGAACCCAATCCACTTTGACACGACGCGTTAATCGTGATCGAAAACTTAAAAAATCGATCTGATCTACGAACCGTAGTCACCAGTCAACGCTAGTACACTTGGAAAGATATAATAACTATTTAGTTCGGAAATCCTAATGAATTCGTGTACGCTAGCACTCCATTTGATAAAGACTTTAAAAAATAGCGGCTAACCATTTAAGTTATATAAACTCCTAGAAATGCAATGGGTATTAAAAAATGCTTTATTAAAATAAAAAATAATAAAAAAAAACTTTATCACTATCCGGTACAGTATTTTTTTTTTTTTTATAACTTATTCTATTAATATGATTTTTTTTTCGTGCTCAATAAAAAGTCCAAAATAATTAACAAAACTGGGTCCAGCCCACGCGTACAGGATAGCAAGCAGTCTTAAATGACCTTAAAGTCCTCCTCCTGTGACGTTTAACATGAGATAGCTTGGGTACAAAAAAGTCTTTTCACTATGTGCAGAATCCTGAAAGAACAAGGAAAAATCTCATATTAACCGTAGCTTAAATGAAACTTATATAAAGGGCCCAAACGCTAAGCCAAAAACCCATCTCTTCAAGCTTAGAAGCTAATCATTCAACACACTCAATCAACAAAGGTTTCTCTCAAATTCTCACTCTTTCCAGTACCAGTACTGACTGGCAGGCAAACACAACCAATAGTGGCACACAATCAACGGCGGAGATCAAATCAATCTTGATCCAGAGATCATCATCAAATGATGAAGCAAGCAGTTCATCATCATCAGGAGATCAAGAAGAAGAAGGAGGAGGAGGAGGAGAAGAACATGAACTTCTGCGAGAAGCACGTGAGAGACCCGTGCCGGTCGTTCGGCAGGAGATGCAGCCTGCTGGTGAAGGAGCAGAGGGCGAGGTTTTATATCCTGCGACGCTGCATCACCATGCTCCTCTGCTGGCACGAGTGCAGTGACCCTTGATTAATAATGATCATTTTGCTTTTGTTTTTTGGGTGGTGAGATGATGAGTGTATATATGGCTTTCTTTTTTCTTTTTCTTTTTCTTTTTTTTTTTTGGCAAAAAATCATTGTATGGGTTGTAGAATACAGAGTATAAGAGAAGGGTTTGGAAAGTTAATTAGTTACCTCAATAGAAGCGAAAGGTCAAAAGGGGACGACAGAATGTAACTCATGTTAATTTAGACAAATTTATAATGTTATAGCTCGTATTAATTCTGTTCTTTTAAAGATGAGAATTTTCTTCTTTTTTTTTTTTTTAATTTTGTTACTTTATTTTCTGTTATCGTAGAATATGGTGTTAATTTCTCTCTCTATCTGCCTAAAAAAAAATCTCTCTCTGCTTTTTTTTTTTTTAGTCTCTTTGTTTTATCAATTCAAATGGGCTTGAGTTTGCTTCAAGATGTGGGACAATTTCAGTAAATTTTGAACCTTTTTTTTTTTTTTTT
>CAMOHE010050260.1:13796-40193 GCA_946598075.1 Artocarpus hirsutus
AGATTTGGGCCTTTTCCCTTTCAAAAAAAAAAAAAAAAAGGGGGGGGGCCTTTTAATTTGTAATTGCAATGTTAATTAAATTTAATTCTTTTAAAATAATTTAGTTAAAACTAATAATCATCGCTAGAGGAAAGAAAACAAGCTAATAATCATTGCATCTGTTATGGTGGTTCTAATGAACTTTAATTAGTTTGCTATCGTGGTTGCGGTTGCTTGATGTTCTTGTTGCCGATAGTGAATCTCCTTTTCTCTTATGTGATAAAAGAGAAATAATTTTTTTTTAAAATACAACTTAATAATGTTTTACGCGTTGTTGATGTTATTCTTTCTTCTTTTTTTGCCAAAAATGATATGGGGAATTTCCTCGAGAAAGCATAACTTTTGATTTTAAACCAAGCTTTCTTGTTAGTGGGAATTTTTTGTTTTCTTGAGTCAAAGTTCTTTTTGGCTTCATTTAGCAAACAGCCGATTTCGGTATCTGTATAAATGAGAAACTAATTAATTTGTGTGACCGTGTTCTCCATTTACTAACCTTGATTGCAGGAATTGGTTATGTTATAATTCATTTATAATGGCATAAAAGTAAAAATAATATTGATTAGACTCCCCACCCCATATTTTCCACTCATCAAGTGAAGATGCCCAGGAAAAAAAAAAGAAGTGATTGGGCTTGTCAATCAAAATATTGTCTCAAAGTCTCAATTTCCTTAATCAAATAAAAATAATTTTACGGAGCATATCAACATTGATAAACTTAGAAAATTTGTTCAAAAGTTTGTATTTTACATTGTCGATTCTAGTTTTTTTTATTGAGGGTTAGATATATATAAAAAAAAGATTAAACATATCCCTAAAAAATAAAAGATTAATGTGCAGATTATTTTTCAGATTTGAATCACAATTCAAACAATTAAGTTATAGGCTTTCTCACAAAAACTTAAATTTTTGTTAAACCCTAAGAGCAAAATAGACAGTAGATATAATACAAGAAAAGGCTAAGCATGGCCTATAGATTTATTTAAAAAAAAAAAACATGGCTTATAGTGTTAGTATGAATAACCTGAACAAATACTTTATATATATATATATATATGTATATAAAATAACACATGCACAACCAGACTGACTCTCATCCTCTCAAAGACTAGGTGTGTAGAAGAGTAATTCAAACCAATGGATTGAACTGTGAATAATATAAAACTCTTAGATATTTTTACTAAATGTAAAGCACTCACATGCTACAATTGTCAAACTCAAATTAATAAGTGTTGCTCTAAGGCACTGGTTTAGCACCATCTACTGATGAAAGGTAGGTCCTACAATATGGGACCTATCTTTTAATAATGATGGTGTATATTACCATTGAGGAACCCACATTTTAATAAGGATGGTGTATAAAAAACGGCTCAATTAGTAAAGTCATATTTTCCTACCAAAAAAGAGTCTGGTCTCTTTGGTATAAAATCTTTTAACATAATCCTAATCCTAATAGTACTCGAAAGAAGAACAAATAGCCTGTTTGATAAAGGACTGTTTTAACCATTATCTCAGTTATGAATAGTATAAAAGCTCTCACATGTTATAGTAGAAAAAAGTTGCTATAATATAAAGCTTTAACTTGCTACAATAAATCAGTTTTAATTAATAGTTTTAATTATAATATCAAATACTATCTAAAAAGAGGCAAAAAAAAAAAAAAAAGTGAAATTATGTATAATTGGAGTAAACAGAAGAGAGAAAGAGCCACGTGAAATGAAAAAAGAATCCCAAAGGCAAAACCGACAGCGAGAATCCTTTGAACAGAGAAATATCGTACAGTTTCACAGACCATATTTCACTTGCCGCTTCTTTTGGACTTTACCCTTTTTGTTCTGATTGCCCGCTCGTGCGCCACTTTCTCATTTTTCTCCCACTCCTACCTGTTGTGGCCCCACTCTTGCTTTTGTCTTACAAGTTCAGCTCACTTTTCCAATGTTCTATGTGTTGAGAGGACTTGCAAGCACCTCACGAAGACAGTTAGTACAAATTTTCGGAGAAAACTTGATTAAATATTTATTATATAATTATACCTTCTAATTTTAACAATTTCTTAATCTATAATTTTGCTTTTAAAAACTATAAAAATATTATTTATATTTTAAAAACTTATTTCAATTTTATTTTTATAAATAGAAAATATTAAACAAAACTACATAATTACTTTTAAAAAGTTATGAAAAATATTCTATAGATTTAGGAACATAAAAAAATCTTAAAATACAACATCAAATTAAAAAAAAGATCTTAGGCCTTATAACATTTTAAATGTTAAAATAATTTATAAAAGTTTTTTTAAGAAGAAAAATATGTTTCAGAAAACATATTTGGTTTAATTAATAGTATGTTTGAATTACCCTCATGTTTTTTTCTATCCAAAAAGTCTATGAGGGATAAAATTGAGACTAATTTTTTTAAATTCAAAAGACATCTTTGTAGTCTCTAAAAGCAGATAAAAAAATTGAGAAATAATTAAAACTAAGAGGTATGATTTGTAATTAACCTTAAAAATTTTGTTTTCAAATGTATGTTATTCTTTTTAATGTATATATGTGTGGATATCAATGGCTATCCTTAGAAATAATTATGTATATTTGGGTAAAATTGTGAAGAAAACAAAATAGATTTGATGCTCTAAGAAATTTTACTCCTTGCATTTGTTCAAAATATCCCGACTTTCATATAGTGCTAGAGAAATGTTGACAAAGTTGAATCATTGATTCTAACATGATCTTTGTCATTTGAAAACGTGTCCTATATAACTGTAGTTCTTCTTCACTTTTTTTTTTCTCTCCAGAGAAAAAGTAATATCATTCCCATTCTTTTTTTTTTTTTTTTTTTTTTTGCGAGACAGTGTAATATTCAATTCAATGCATGTGTCTTGGAACCTTTTGTTGGACATTATATTAAAGTTCAAAGATTCTTCTTGAATAATTGACAATGGGAGATGAGATCTTAATGACATATATTCTTTTAATTTTGAAATTGCTATCATGTAGTTCTTCATTAATATCTTCTAAAGAAGAAGAAGAAAAGAATATGAGAGAAACGCACCCAACATGAGCAAGTCAAATATTCAATTGACCGATTCATATTGAATGGGTCTGTTTGATTAATGAGTTTGAATTATACGATTTGAAATGAAAAATAATAGTGTAGTTTAAAGTACAATTAAAGTGAAAATTTAAACGTAAAAATCTAAATTTATATTTGGATAGTTGTATAGAGCGGAGAAAACAACCATATTTCTATTGTTAAAACATGTTTAAAAAGTTAAAATGAAGGGTGGTCAAATTTTCAAAGTGGATAGTTCTAAACTCAATTTAAATGGAGGTTAAAATCCAAATTGAAGACTTCTCAAACACATATCTGAATTTGTTTCCTTACTTGGAATAAAAAATTAGCCCAAATTAGTGAACCAAACGGGAGGAAGGAGAAAGATTCTTGTTGTGGTGAATGAGATACAACACTTTTTCTATTAAATAATGCATTCATGGTCAAACAGCAATCAAATGTTTAATACCAAAAATAAAAAAGAAATTCAATCAAATGTTTATGGCTTATTTGGCATTAATGTCCCGACCAAACGAGGATACTTCATTAGTCTAATCCAAGTGCGAAATTCAGCGTGGATTATGGCCAAGGTGGGACCACCTTCAATCGGCGACACGTGGGAAAGGGCCGGACTGGCATGGTGTCAAATCAGTGATAACATTAGTGCATTATCTGAATTCTGAAATCATGATGTTTTTTTTCCTCTTCTTCGTCCGGATGCAAACGGTTTGAATCTTTGGATAGAAAATCTGCCTTGCATTATTATCTGTGTCATGATACTCCCGTTGAAATTATAAGCAACATAATTTGTTACAACCACAATCCAATTTACTCATATATATTATTTTTTATGTTTTTTTTTTTTTTTTTTGTGACACGAGAACGTCTTAAACTTTACACATTTGACAAATTACATGGCTAGAAATTAGGCCTTTAGCAGCGACATCTATCGTTGCTATTAATCTTAATATTTGCAATGATATATAGTCGAAAAAACTAATATCAACGACATTGAGAAAAAGTCGTCGCAAATAATAAAAGCGACAATATATCGTCGCATAACGCACCTGTATTAGTGACAACAAGTTGTTGCAAAAAAATTTAGGAAATACCTTCACTTTTTGCGACGACATGTAGTGGCAAATAAAGAAAAATCCAAAAGGCACCTTGGTGCAAGAAATTAGGTGCCAATTGAAAATTATTTGCAACGACATGTTATCGCAAATATGAACAAAGTATGGCAGCCTCTGTAAAGTTAGAGAGACCAGTAGTACTTTCGACGACATGTCATCGCAAATACAAGTGGAGTGCAACTGGCTTTGAACAATAAAAAATACTTATATCAAAATATATTTTGGCCAATTTTCAACATATTTGTGAAAATTTTGGCAATGGGTTTAGCGGTTTCTGAAAACTATCTACGGCGACACCAAAAAAGTCATCACAAAAGGCATTTCCAGAATCTTCTTCCATCGATTTCTCAAAATTTTTTCCAGAGTAAATTAGGCGGTGTCGTTTTAGGTTATAATTTTCGATGACTTTGGAGTTATTTAAAAGTTTGTGTATAAACCACAACATAGAATCTTTCTTCCCCATTTTTCTTGATTTTTCCTCACCTTTCTTTCTGATTTTCTTCTTTCTGCGATCGAAATCCATTCCAAAACCCACAAAATCCCCCCTTCTTCCATTTTATTCTATATTTAGCAAAGAAGTCCAAGAATCTCCCCTCCCCCCCCCCAAAAAAAAAAAAAAAATCCCAAATGCAAAGGTTTCTCTTCCTCTCTTCGTTGCTACCATCGTCTACCACCATCCGCCACCGTCGTCCGCTGCCATCTGCTGCCGCCGTCCTTCCCTGGTTGCTACCACTTTTAGTTTTCCAACCCTGCTTTTGGTGGGTTTTGGATTGACTAAGTTTTTAATTTTTTTTAATGGTTTTATTTATAAATTGTGATTATATAAATGTTTATATGGTATGAATGAAGTCATGTGATTAGTTATATGCTATGAATGAAGTTATGAGATTATGTATAAATGTTGATAAGTTTGTAAAAATGTTCAATAATTTGAGTAATGTGAAATGTGGTTGTATTTGAATTGGTTTATGTTTTTTGTTAGATATTGGATTGATTATGCTTTTTTGTTGTTGTGATTGTAAAAATGTTAAATTCGATATTGTTGTGATGGTTATAATTGAATCGGATGTTTTTTTTTTTTTTTTTATGTTGTTGTGATTGTTGTTGTAATGATAAAAAATGTAGAATTGTAATGTTGGAGAAATTTTTATTGTTTATATAAGTCGGTTAAAATTGTAATTTTTGTTATCGTAATGTTCTTAGTTGATTAAGTTGTTTTAGTTTATGATTTGGTTATTGTTGTTTGTTAGTTTATAAGTTGTTTATAAGTCGGTCAAATGTTAAATTAATTTAGTTCTTATTATTTTTAATATATTTTAAAAAGTAATCTAATTCCTAAAAAATAATTCAATTTATTTCAATATGTTATATGATTTGATAAGACTAAGATTAAGAATTAATTAATTAAAGTATATTTTAGAATAAAATAGGGATATTATTTGATTAACAAATATTAAAAGAGTAATATTAAGATATTAAGAATAGAGACAAAGAAAAATTATATAAGTAATATAGCATTTACAAATAGAAAATAAATAAAATTCCCCTTAAAAGTCATTTAAGAAATAAAATGATAAAAAATTAGTTAACAAATATAAAAATATTATTTACAAATAGAAAAGAAACTAAAAAAATAAAATTTCTCCTTATTAGAATTAATTAACAGCTCTAAAATAAATTAATATAATATGTTATTTTATTTAAGAAGTAAATGATATGAAAAATAAATTAAATTATATGAAAAAATTATATATGAGATTATCATATAATTTAATAAGATCCATAAGTATAATAAAAAAATTATGCCTTATTCTTAATTGTGGTTTGATGTGAGTGACTGGATTGTCACAAGAACAACGTATGTGGGTATGCGTTTGTGTTTTCATTTTGCATGTACATACATAAAGTAATCTTAGACCCGCCCGAAGATTGGTACATAGTAACCGATGCTTGAATTGTCCCGTTTGGACAGTTTCGCATTATAATTTATGTGTTTATCATTTAATTTTACTCGCACCTTTTGTAGAATTTTTGGTATGTCTTCTTTTGTTTTTTGGGTGTGCATCTGATAGCACATGTAGGAGAACTAAAAGGAAATGTTGCTGAAATTTCTACAAAAAAAGGGGGGTCGTGGGATAAGTGCCATAATGCGTAAATTATAATACTGAATGGGATATGGCCTTAGTTTGTAGGTTTAGAGTAAAGGTAATGCACATAATTGCATACATACATACATTTACATGACTGATGATTATATCTATTATTGTTTATAGTTGAAATGCCAATTGATAAGAATTGGATTCATTTGAAGAACTGGTTGTCAGATGAGTATTGGGATGGTTTATGTGCATTTATTGAGGTCGCAAAGAATTATGCAAACTCAACTGAGTGTATTAGTTGTCCTTGTATGAAGTGTAGAAATCATGAGATGTTTCTAGTAGAAACAGTGAGAGTGCACATTATCAATTTGGTTTTGATATAATGTACACTAAATGGATTCATCATGGTGAAGAAGAAGCAATTTCAAATACTGGTCCAGTTGTAAATGAACCGATAGACGAGATGCTTGCATTCACAAACGATGTTGTTGTCTAATTGGAAATATGAACCCAGTCATGGTAGAAGACGGTCTGTGGAATAAAGCCAAATGTTACATTTTACATAATTGTTTAGAAATTTAACAATACATCGAGTAGGTATTACTCTAAATTTCATTTCATAGTTGTGTCAAATAGAGTTGTATCATTCACTCAAATTTCCTAGTAAACAGTGACCATATGAAAGAGTTGAAGAATAGTGAACTGGATTATTAGATAATATTCAATTAAAGGAATTTTAAATTTGTTTCATAATAAGGTATACCATTGTTTTAATTTATATTCATTATAAATCGATCCAAATTTTATGATATTATTAACTTCCAATAATTCTTTACTATTGATAGATGTTTAATCTTCAAAAGTAGAATGCACCAAAGGTGACCGAACAATTGGTTTCACTTTCATTTGGTTCAAGCCTTTCTATTAGAAGCTATTCTGGTTGTGTAGTGAATGGAGTCAAGTTTTCAACAAAGAGGCAGGGTATTAATCGAAATACCTGGAATTTTGGTATTTGTGTTCGTGGACCATATAATCAAACATATTATGGAGTCTTGGAGGAGATTTGCGAATTATCCTACATAAATGACAATTTTGTTATTCTTTTTAAATGTAAGTGGTTCGACACTTGTCCAGAAAAACAAAAGAGTGTTTAACAATACAAAAATAGAACAAGCATCTTTATGAAGGACTCACGGTTCTAGAATGAACCATTCATACTTGCATCTCAAGTAGAACAAATTTTTTATGTAGATGATTAGTTTAACAGTCCGAACTGGAAAGTTTTTGAACACTTTAGACATTAGCATATATGGAATTTTCCAGAAACAGTTGTAGACGACATGATGGTAGTTCAAGATACCATATACTAATGTTGACTTAGTAGCAGAACTACTAGAGATTCACATTGATGTGGAATCGACTTGATGCATCATCTAATATTGTCACATCTGATATTGATGGAATGCTGAAAGACAAGTCCCTTGAAGAAGATTATGACTTAAGAGAGGAGGATGAAATTTTAGATGAGTATGTTGATGGGGAAGATGTCTATTCTAAAGACGACGATGACATATATGATAGTGGCGAGAGTATAGACATAAGTAATGACAATGAATAGAAATTGTAACACACAAACAAACAATAATATATTTATAGTATTTTGACATATACTTAAGTATGATATTAAACGAATTTTAATTTGTTAACAAGCATTATGTATGGTCTAGTTGCTACTTATGCTAGTTCATTTAAGGGAACACAGCCTCCACCTGATCCATGTATAGACTTCCGTCACACTGTTAGTTAGGTATGTTAAAACTTAATTACAAAATTCTTAATTTTATTCTATCAATCTTATATAATAAGTTAATATGATATTGAACTTCATTGTCTCTAAAAAGTTTATGGATTTTTACAACACTAGATGCTGCACCTCGATGATGATCAGATCAAGGAAAGGCAAAGTTTCACGACCCAAAACCAAAGGCAGTGACTTAATTGAAAAAAATATTTCTAAAGATCTAGAAAATCAAAATACTTGGAAACTAAAGTGGGGTCTATAAATTTATAAAAAAAAAAACAATTTAAAATGCTTTAGAGTCTTTGATGCTAAATAAAAGAAATAAAATACAAATAGAAAAAAATGAAAATAAACAAAATTTTAAATGAATGTTTACAAAATAAGTAAAGACACAACTACGCTGCCTTAATCAAAGTAAATAAAAAATTCAAATAACAAATAAAATAGAACTCATGAAGTTTCAATCATCTACTGGGAGTGTTTAATTCATGTATCTTCTATGCACCAATAAGTGTAAGAGGAATACATCAATCGAACAACGAAGGACATCGACAACCTTTCTAGACACCGAGAAACAATTGACTAACCTATAAGAAGAAAATAGGAGGTGAGTACATAGTGCCAAGTATGAAATCTATTATTCGCCTCTCCATTTTTCTTTCTATTTGTATATTATTATATAATATTTATGAAGTTATTAAAATAAAATCTCATATCAATATAAGAAAATTCATCAGATTTACAATTTATTAAATAAATCTATAGCTCACAATTAGAGATCGTTGCTGAATTACATTTGCACATGTCTCGGGTTGTTAGTGAAGGAAAAGAAAGAAGGAAGGAATTTAATATGTTCCGTCATGCCCCAAATAAGCACTCCGTGTTTGTTGTGTCCCGAAGGAGCACCCCATGAGATAGGCCACATAGCATTAAGAATACCAAAAATGTGAAATGTCCATTGTGCCTAATGAATGAGCACCCGTAGGAATATAATTGTGATAAACACTTAGATGACCTTACAAATTGTCCAACAATGCCACGTAAGGACGCGACATTTATAAGATTTTGTTATAACCTCTCTGACTACTAAAAGCCCATCTTAGATTAGGCTACCCACATTAGTCAGTTTTTGACAAAATTTGGGTAGCTTAATGACTTATTTTTTTATAAACTAAAATTTAAACATGCATGAAAACAAGGTATAAATATTTTGTGGTATGCCATAACTTCAAGACACACCACCTAGAGCAATTTTTATTAAGTCAAATAAGCATTTCTATCTAATCATCAAATTTCATAAGACCAAGCTCAACATGATATAATTGTTCTTAATCCCAAGTCAATGATGATCACGTGGGTATTCCATACATATAAAAAAACCAATTTTCAAATCAAAATGTATCTAAAACTAATTCAATAATAAATTTTGGATAACAGCATTAATAATAATAATAATAACAAAAATAATAGTAGTAGTAGTAATAATAATAATAATAATAATAATAACAACAACAACAATAATATAAATAATAACAACAATAACGATAATAATAACAACAACCACATACCATTATCAATACTAATAACAACAACAATGACAAAAATAACATAAAGTCTAATGAGCAACACATTAAAATCCATGTGATTTTAATTTAAATTTCCAAATTTATTGGATAATAAAGTAAACTATCATGAGAGATGGATAATTGAGTTCCTACTGACTTAGTTGACGACATTTGGCCACAAAAAGATCTAAAACGCAATCGTCTACTGAAACTTTGAATTGCCAGACTTGGTCTTTGAAATTTCATCTTACAAATCTGGCACCACGAACAAGTCCAGAACGTCGAAAACAGGTTGGAATGACATCTTCTCCAATTTAGTGGTTGGGGTCAACCATTGACCGTCGTTGACTGACAAGGCGGTAGCAGAGAGTGGTACCAAAATGAAGCTCTTGATGCAAGGATCATTGATTTAAAGTTTGTTTTCTAAAACAGGGCTCAGTTCGCTAGAAAACGACGCAAAATTGGCAAAGGAGGCAATAGGTGGTCGGGATTTTCTAGCAACGATTTGGGCGAAAAAGGGTGGGTTTTGTTCTCCTCGATGAAAGGAACACAACAGTGCAAACGAGCTGGAGAAACAAGGCTAGATGGTGTTGAAATCTACTGCCAAATCCAAGGAATCTGCAGGGATTTTGGCTCCATTCCAGTAGCCTACAGCATATGGTAGGGCGACACTTTGATGGTGGGGACTTCAGATGGTAGCAATTCAAGTTTGCTAGAGCATGAAAGGTGGCGACAGCCAGAGAGGGGTCGGACGGGGGAGGCAATGGCGCACGAGGATGAGGGGGTTTGTGTCTCTATTTGGGGACTTGGAGGGAATGAAGAAGAAAGAAGAAAAGAAAGAAGGAAAAAGAAAAGGAAAAAGAAAAAGAAAAAAAAGAAAAAAAAAATAGTAGGGAAAAAATCAGGGGGAAAGGCCCCTTTTTTTCCCAAAAAATCTGATGAATATATATATTTTTTGAATTAAAAAGGAGTCTTCAAAGAAATAAACTTTTCAACCCAAAGTTGTTAAACATTTCAAATTGGCCTAAAATTTTGAATTCTTTTTCAATTAAAACCATGGGTTTTACATAAAGGGCCATGAAATGGTAGTACACGTGAAGAAGCACAGAAAAATTTTAGTCAAATTTGAGAAGGGCAGAGGCACTTAGAAGGGATATGGAAAGGCTGGTATCTAGTTTCAAAGTACGATCGGCATTTACACCAAGGACATATGAGAGCCATTTCATAACTCCTGGAAAGATATAAACCTCCATCATAAGAGATCCATATAGGACCGCCTTCTAGTATTCATCCAACTTTATTGTTATAAATCTTCCCTAAAGTTAGACATAATAAAACTACATAACATGAATGTGTTGCAAGAGTGGTTTGACTTTGATTATGGTTACAAGAAATGTGTAATATATTTTGTAGTTGATAGAAAGGCAGTAAATGTTATAAAGACTAGAATAGTGATCTACATAATTACTTCAATGAACTTGGTGGGGCAAAAACAAGTTCATAGTTAGAGCCAATTCCCTGAGCAACCTCAGGAATCCCGATCATTAGGGTCCTTGCTACGATAGGTTCATGTCTCCCAAGTTTCAAGTAATTGTAAATTTACAATGTTGGTGATTTAATACTTATATATAATTCAATTTTGCTAATGCTTAATATAATTTATAAATAGAAAAGGTTAAAGACAAATAAAAATAATCATGGCAACCAAAAGTAGTCAAGCTTACATGGTTGGATATCGTACACACAACATCGTGACAATAAGGCAGTAAGTTTTTTTAATTACAATTTTTTGTAAAAGTTAATTTTGATAACCGAATATACAATTGTAACACAATTTGTGGTCAAGCCAACACGACAACCCAATAGCCGATGTCTGCCATAAACAATTAGAGCAACATACCTTGTCATGGGGACATGAGTTAATGCCCAAGTAGAGTAGACTTTTATAAGTATTTTTATTCTTTCTATATAATCTTCTCTTATTTAAATTAGTCTATGAATTTATAACATATGTTTATTTTTATTTGTGTAGAATAAGATGGAGGAGGAGTGATCAACCCAATGGACACAATCTACTACTGGTTCATCTTCACTAGCAGTTAATGGGGAGGGAATTTTGGAGTAGGTTCTAGGTAGACATAGAGGACACAAGATTAGACTAGGCCCCAAACTCACGAAGAAGAATTACTATGGCACTTTTTCATCCTTTGGCTCCCAGTTAGACGAGACATCTTCGACGCGTATTAATATGCACATGGAAAAATATTTGCATCATATGAGCAAAACTTGCAAATGTACGAAAATCAAAAGAAGATGATGTACTTGCTGGCCCAGTTGCACCCTAATGTCCAACTCTCGCCCTTGATTTCTCCTCAACTTTATGTACCTCTAGGTTCTTTGCCCCCTCCAAACAATGTTGACGACAATGATAGGGATGCCAGTGATGCTGCAAATTTAGGGGATTAGATTGTATTTTCTTTTTTATTTATTTTCACTATTTAATATTTTTAGACAATATGTTTGGTTTTATTCCATAAATGGAACAATTTATTATTATTGCAAATTTTTAAATGTTAATTTATTTTTATTATTGTAGTTTAACATATTGTAGTAAAATCTATTAATAAAAATGATAAACTAAAAATTTTGTAGAAATCAATAAAAAATATTTATTGTAATGTTATAATTATTGAAAAAATATATCTATAAACATTTGCAACGACTAATACAACAAAACCCAAAAACATTAGCGACGGCATTTTAAAAATGTTGTCGCAAAAACTGTCACCAAGTTAGCACCTGAGTAAGTATTTGCGATGACAAATTTTGAAATTGTCGTTGTAAAAAATCAAATCCATGTCAGCCCACGATCCTTGTGACGACTTATTTGCACTTCGCTACAAATAAATCTTTTGCGACCAACTTTATGCAACTATGTATTTGTCTTTTGTGATGACATTTTGTCATTGGAAAAGATGTACTTTGTAGTAGTGTTGGTCTTTAACTTAAAAATCTTTGAAATCATTTTTTCAAACTTTAAAATTTGTTGCATACACATGAGTTGCACTTGACATTTTAAGACTGGTGTAATATGTCCATTTCATGCAAATGAAGATTAATAAATAAGTATTTTTAGCTAAATGGAAATATTATACCCTTCTTAAAACATCACATGCAAGTTACGTGATAAAGATCCATCAAATTTTTAATATTGTTTTCAATTAGAAAAGCTGTATAACAGATTTTAAAGTTTAAGGAGTCAATTCCAAAAATTTTTATTTCGAAGACCGATCTGTCAAATATGTACGTAAAGTCCAGGAAGGTCGACTATAATTTTTTTTTTTTATACTTACGATTTTTTGTTTTAAAAAAAGAGAGGTTAACGATGTTGTCCCATCTTTCATCTCTTTTGTTTATAACTGAAATTCAATGGCTACCAATTGAAGGCAAAGAACCAAACTCAATTTATAATACAAGGATGAACTCAATTTCACTTTCAACAAACCTCAAGCTTATCTCCTTGCTATTGCAAGAACATGAGAATACAAACAACATATATCAAAGAAAACTTTTATTTATCTTGAAATGCAACCGTGGACTCTCGGGGATTGACGTTTTCCTCACCGAAAAGTGATATCTTAGGATCTCTCTTTGATAACATTCATTCTTTTTGTGTTGATGATCTATTTTGAAATTCTAATCTTTGAAATATAAATAAAGGTACGTATCTCCTTGGATATCCATTGACAGTTTATAGTAGCGATGAGTTTCATATGTTCGGATCTCGACTTAGTTGTGATTTCATATTTTATTTCATCATTCTTTGTACGGTTTTATGTGACTTTTAATGTTAGATTTGCATATTCAAAAGAAACAGACAAAGATCAATATCCGCAACAGATTCGTTATCATATCAATAAGAGGAAGTTACATGGTAAGTTGGGGGACATCTTGTACGAGACAAAGGTTTATCTCTTGTGCGTTGATTTATCTCGCAGAAAGAACACGAAAAGAAAACACCATTTGCTTTAGTTGAATTAATTGATTATTTATTGTTTATTAAAATAAATTCTTTGTTATATTAACATTGCTATTTACAGAGTGTTTGGAAGAATAGTTCAAACAAATGATTTGAACTATAAACAGTATAAAGTACTCATATACTATAATAAAAAGTTACGGTATAAAGTTCTTAAATATGTACGTTATATATGGTATTTATATCTATATATGAAGATAATAATGTCAATTGATATATATTGAATTAACCGTATCATGACACGATAAATTTTATACAATACAATAATAATACTAGTATGGTAGAAAAATCTTTTTCTACCATACTATCTAGTATCTCATAGAATACTGCCGATTCTAGTTCGATGAATTCATTTACAACGTGAAATTTGAACCCTTTTTATTTTATTTTATTTCTTCTCTCCAAGCATTGATAAGAACTAAAATGTCACAAGTTTAATTCAAATTAATCACTTTGACTTACAGTTTTTATGAATATTATAAGTAAAAAAACAAAATTAATTAGAAGTTGCAGTTCTCAAACCTAAACTGATGGTTTAAACTACTATCTCAAACACCCTATTATATTTGATTTATAACCGTAATACTTATTTTGGTTGCGTAAAAATATTGAGTCTATTAAGAAAATATTTGTGATTCATTGTAATGATATCACAAAAACAAAAAAACTGTAAGTTAGTGGCAAAGCCACATAGACATATAGCAGCGAATATACCTCCACTCGACTTTTGGAATTTTAATTTTTAATATCGTAAGATTTTTAGCTGTGTCTTATTTTATAAGAAAAATCAAGCGGTATCCAACTTAATACTTCAAAATATATTATCATGTTTTTAATTAGTAAAAGAATATACATAAAAAAAAATTTGCAGTCTTATTTGAAATTTGTCAATCAATAATTTTTTTTTTTGTAATTTGTGTTATCATAATCAATATTAATTATGATAAATAAAACTGCTTTATGACAAATTTTAAGTTATTTGCCATTTTTTGCGTTCCAAAAATTGTATTGCAACTTTTTTTTGTCAATTTGTTTTATGAAATTTGTAACGCCCTTGAATTTTAAAGTAGGGTTAGTTATGTTAAGTTTAATTATTAAGTGTGCCTGTGTAATTCTTGTTGTTAATTTTAGTCATTTGAAGATTTTATTGTATTTGTTATATCAAAAATTTGATTTTTATTTTTAAAATATTAAATGATATTTTTATTCCACATTTTTTTCTTATTTACAAAAATACCCTTGGGGCTTTTCTTTTCTTTTTCTTTTTCTTTTCCCTTTTCTTTTTCCCTTCATTTTTACGCTATCTCTCTTTCCCCGCTCTTTCTCTTTTCACCCGATGCCCTCTCTTTCTTTCTCTCTAAAAATTTTCAAACTCAAGCACTTTACCATTGATTTGAGGCCAAGGATTGAAGTTCAATTATCATGTTTTCATCCAAAAATGCCATTAAAGGTTAGTTTTCTCTTTTTATTAAAATTTCAAAGTTTTAGATTTCAATTTTTCAAATTTTCTTTGATTGTTGAATCTAAACTTCATTAAACTTAGATAATGTTTAATCTAAGCTTATAGGACATGTTTCATCATGGATTTAAGCTTTATTTGAACGAAAATTGGTTTAATCAAGTTTTGATATTTTTCTTAGATTTTCAAATCTATTGCGAAATTGAGTTTAAATTTGGAGAAAATGGTTCAAACTTGTTCTATTATGATTTCCTATGCTTTCTATATGATTTTTATGCTCTAGGATTGAGAAAACAGGTTTAAATTTAAATTTTAAGTTTGGGGAGGTCGAGACTCGAAGTCTTGGGTCCTCTGATTTTGTCAGTTCGGCAGGCCGGATTCATGAGTTTGACAGGCCGGATTCATACGACCGGCAGGGCAAACCTAAAAATGTTCGGCCGACCGGACTTAGTTTTTCGACAGGCCGAACTATGCAGTTCGGTAGGCCGGATCAGGATGTTCGGTAGGCGGACTGTGGACTTAAAAAATTGTATTTTTCTTCTAGTTTTTAATGTTTAATGATTCCAAAATTTTTCAAAAAGGATTATAATTTTGTACCAATGATTATTTTGAGTCAAAAAGGCACACTGATAATTAAACTAACATCATGATATTTGTTAAATATGATTTCTGATTTTAAATGTAGTTTTTAAGCTCTTAAATAATGATTGGAGCATACGTTATTGGATTTCAAATGAGGTAGGATTTGCCATCCATTTCTTTGGTAGCCCTTTTTAAACTGTTTTGGCCAAAGTTTATTTCTTACGTGTTTCCTTTTAATAATGATTTCTGTCTTTCATTTAGAAGAATTATATTTTGATATTCTTTCCAAATTTCAAAACCCGTACGGTGATATTTTATCAAGTTTCATTCAAGTAAGTATTTATTGATTTTGTTAAGATCTTGAGATTAGTTTACATATGATATTTTTATTTATAACTGTTATTTTAAAATAACTTATTTTTAACTAATTATCCTATTGAGCCTTCCACTCACGTTTTTCCTATTTTTAAATATCCCATTCTAGGTTTTAAAGAAGGAGAAAGGTCCCAAGATCGGAACCTGGCTCTAGGAGTAGAAATGGTATTTTTCTGAATCTGTTGTATGATACGTGTACTGTACGATTTGTCCCGATGATGTTGTTTTGTCTCTATTATTTGTATATTTTAATTTATTTCAAAGACAATGATTTACGGTGATTTTCAATGAATTTGTATTATTAATATTATGATTTACTATTTATTTACCTACCCACCTTCGTGGCTAGCTTCCACGTGATGGTGAATGAGAATAAGATCTCCGCCCCACCTTCGTGGCATTCACGTGATGGTGACCGCCGATGATATTATTTATTTCCGATGATATTTATTTCAAATGAGAAATCTACTTTTTTTATTTATTTTCTACATATCTTTATTTATTTCCTCCCTATTTACATTAATTTTCATTTTATTTACCTAAAACTATTGATCCACTCCCTGAGGCGTCACAAAATTATAGAATTTTCAAGCTACTAATTTTAATATGTGAAATCACGTTAGATTTGTTTTTCCTAAATATCACGTGTTATGTACAGGTTAAATTCGAATTTCAAAAGCTAACTATAAAAAGCAATAAAAGATGTCGTTTAATTGATCTCTAAGGTTAAAACTTTTAATTATTAAATTGCATAAGAGTTACATATCTATATATTAAAAAAGAGAGCATTTCATAATTACAAAGGTCACGCCAAGAACGCATGATAACTAATGATAATTTCTTAAAAATTAAATAATCATATGTTCTCGAACTTTTTCAAAAACTAATGATAATTGTCTCCATTAATTCAACTAATAATTTCATAAACTAGTTTTCGGTTTCTTTGCAAAAGAAGCTTTCATAGATCTTTGGACGAAAGGCTAGAAGAGTTTTTGGCTCTTGAAAGCTCTTTTAAAAGAAACCAAAACTTATGTTAAAATACCGAATTTTTTTTGAATTGTAAATAAATATTATTCTTTCATTTTTTTTAATAAAAGAAATTCTCATTTGCATTTTATAAAACGTTTTCATGACATATTACTATTCAAAGGATAACTTAAAAATCAGTGCTTTTATTTTTATTTTTCTTGGTTAAAAATGGAAAAACTATTTTCATTGTCATTCTAATAAAAACAATATTAATTTAGCTAACCCACCCTATTATATATATCACATAAAGATACCACACAAAAGTCCGATCAAGTCACACGATTTAGTTTGGTTTCCAACTTAGATTTGATAATGACATTGCTTAATGACTTTTAACAAGTGCCTTTGAAAAAGCACTAGAAAGATAAGCAAAAAGAGAGACTTTAGTGGAAGTATATGAACTATTTGATACATGAAGAGACGTTATTATCAATGTCTTGTTCAATTGGCATCTCAAGGGAAAAAAATTAAGAAAAAAAAAATATGCACAAGAATATCATGAGATGGTTTCAAATAATTAATTGGGCAAAGTTGGACATAAATTTGGGTAATACTAAGCTCTTGGAGCTACTTGACAAGACTAACCAACTTCTAGGGGGGACAAACCCACCTGAAGTTTAGAAAAATAAAATAATGAGGCTCCATTTCCTCCGAAAAATAGCTATACATTTTTCTTTGACGCAATATAAGGACATTTTGCTTTCGCTATCTTTCAATCCATACATATCTTAGCTTAAACAACAGATTATATTATCCACCAGTCTTGTCAAAACCCAATCTCTAAACTGTAGTTGGTGGAACCAACCGACTTTGGATAAATCATATTGTTATATCACTTGAAAGCGTTTTAATTCACGAGTACTACTGCACAGATACCAATCTCTTTGCAAGTCCCAACCCAATTCTTACTTGGATCTATTACCTGCTGTCTTTGATCAATATAATAAGTTGTTATCCTTGGCATTTATTACATATAAGTTTCAGCCACACCTCTAATTTAATTGACATGCTTTCTATCTTAACAGAAAATTAAAAAGACGTCTGGACTTGTTAGTTTCGTCCTACTAGTAAAACGACTCTCCCTCTCCCTCTCCCTCCCCCCCTCTCTCTCTCTCTCTATATATATATATATATATACACAAATATATATTTGTAGTTGTTTTAAAGGGTTATTTATGTTTTTATAGCTTGTATTTTAGATTTATTTAAGTATTATATACATATATTTTGATATCATCAAATATATATCTTCAGATTAAATTTAAAGCACAAATTTTATACATTTTCTTTATCAATCTTCAATTTTGACCTAAAAAATTTCTCAAAGTATCCTAAAATTGAAAAATAAGAAAACTTTAATGACTAAAAAAATTTATAATATAGGTTTTGACTTCAAAAATGCATGCAATACCCTCAAAATAGGTAGTTTGTGTGTTTTTGCTTTTGTTTTCTTCCTTTTTTTGAAATATTTTATAATTTTTTTATTTTACTTGAGGATAGTTTAATCATTTTAAAAGTAAAAGTCAATTATTGATTGAAATAAGATATAGATTGTTGTATTAAATCTATTTGGCATACATTTTATGAGATCAAAAATTGAAGGTGTACCCTTTGAATGAACCGAAAATAGATAGTATTAAAAGTAAATATCCTTTCTAAAAATTATGCTTATGTGGTTTTAATAATACATTTTCTTAGTCTCTATATACACTCTCTACGTGCACTTCGTTTGCTAGGGTTTCTACATAAATTTGATACCATATGACCACTAATATACATGTTTTTGCATTTTTTTTTAACTTTTTACCACACTTAATTACTAATAATTACGGCTTAATTAAGCTAATATCTACTGCAACCAACTCAAAATTACCCAAAAAAAATAAAAAATAAAAAAGAGGCAAACCAATAATATCTTTTCCAATCCCACTTCACCTAACTGATCAAAGGGTTGTGTTGATATATTTTTCTAGGGGACATTCCATACAGCTATAACATATTAAAGACCATATATAAGGGTAGGATATGCCTTTCTTGTCGCAAATATGACAAACACCCATCGTGTCTCAAGTATGCACATCCCATTAACTTATATAATGTATTGTTGACCAAGTTTCTCTCCTCATCTTTGGTGGGAAATATGGAAAAAATTTTCGAAAACGTAGGACCCCATTTGAAAATTATTTGATAGAAGGATAACGTTTCATGTTTTCAGGTTAATTGGATGTAGACATACACACTGATCAGCTGATCGTGGCCTCCATCAAATTATTTTGATTGATACTCAAAAAGATGTATAACTTTGCACGCTAAAAAACATGCATGATAAATATTAAGTAAATTAGAATTTCTAGTAGTGACAGATGTCATCAATCATTAGTCCACCCACATTTTTGAAAAGGATAAAAGTTCTTACCTAGTACTAATTAATTTTTTCTAATTACATTATATATATATGTACACTGTAATATCAATACTATACACATATATGTGCGCATGTGTGCATATATGTAACGTTCTGAAGTACAGGAGATGACGTGATAGATTAATTAAGTTAATTAAATCAAATTTTTTGACTAAAAACACTAATTAAATGATTTGGGTTATTTTTGAAAAACGTAATAGATTAAAACATTTTTTGAAGCTATTATTGTTAATTTAAAAACAGTTAATCATAAAATAGAATAACAAGGACAGTTAAACATAAGTCGGACCCCATTGGACCCACATTAGTGCACACATATGGTATCGACAATAAAATATTACAATCACAGTCTAATATGAGAGATAAAAATTTAGATAATATATGCCTTGATTAAAATGAAGAAATAACCAAAACTAGACTTCCTACAACTCACGTGTTTGTTCTGTCGCCTCCCAATCAATCCTAAGCTGCAATCCACCTAGGGGAAAGGTTTTTAAAACAAATAAAGAAATATGAGCAGAAAGCTCAGCAGAACTAGGTTTAGAAAACATTAGTTCTAAACATAAATTCTCATATTTGAAAACAATTCACAAAATTTTAGAAAGATAAATAAAACATATTTAAATTCATCATTACCTTTAAAATTCCTATTCATCTGAAATTATTCTTTTATTATTTGTTTCTTGGCAAAGCCTATTATTCATTATGATCATTCATTCCTCAGCAAGAAATGAAAAATACTAAGAAGTTCATTCTAATCATTCCTTAGAAATCAATTTGAAAGAAATCATTTGGCAACAAGTCTTTTTGTGGCCAAGGCCTTCTTTGAAAATATTTAAAATATTTTGTCATTTATTGAAAACATTTTGAAAGAATCTTTAAAGCCAAAACCATTTAAAAACTTGGCTACCAAAGAAAGGGGTAGAAGTCTTACCTTGATACTTTACATCGTGACCCAAGACCGCAGTACGTTAGCTCTACAGAACCACGATCAACCTTAAAAGTAAACTAAGCTTTATCAATATCTAGCTTAAGATATTCTACACTATTAAGTTATCTCATGGTGTCTTAGTATGCCATTTACATCTGTAAAATCATACTATAAAATTTAAGTTTCTTAATCTGGGTTTAAAAAAATAAAAACGAATGAAAAACAACCATTTTTCATATGGCCGATTGGCTTGCCGAATTCCCTGGTCCAGCTTACCGAACTATACAGTTCAACCTACCGGCCATGCAGGACCAGCCTACTAATCTTTCCCAGGTTCGACGTACCTATGGTATGAATTCGGCATGCTGAACTCACCAGTCTGATCTGTCAATATTCAAGATCGGCCTACCGAATTGAAAAAATCGAGGGACTTGAGACGTCAAGTCTTGGCCTCCCCGAGATCAAAATCTCAATCTAAACCTATTGTCTCAATTCTCAAGCATAGGTCATGTTCATAAATGATAGAAAAACATAATAGAACACATTTAAACAATTTTAAACAAGATTTACATAGAAAATTTCAAAGAAATCCAAAAATAGAGAAAAAGGGACAAAGTTGATCAAGCTTGAATTCGTCCAAATCAAGCTCAAATTTATGAGGTTTTGTGTTCTACTAATGTAGGTTTAAGGTTTCCTAAGCTCAAGAAACTCATATTATAACACTTTAAAGAAATTGAAAGTTTAGAGAAAAAGTTTAAAATTTGAAAAAAAAAGTTAAACTAACCTTGAAATTTGAGCTTGAATCCGAGTTTGTGGAGGCCAATTCTTGCTTTTAAACATCCAATCTTGTTGGAGATCGAGAGCTTTTGCTCAATTTTTGAAATCAAAAGGGGAGAGAGAGAGAGAGAGAGAGAATGTGAGAAGGAACAAGAGAGAGAAAGCGAGAGCTGAGAGGGAAAGTCCTGAGAGAGTGAGTGAGGGAAGGAGAGGGAGAGGAAATAAATAGAGGAAGTCCTTAGCACATGGTTTTCAAGGAAGGATATATATAAGGCATTTGACAAATTGTTTTGTTTTAAAAATTCAAAATAACAATTAAAACAATTAAAATAATAAAGAGTGATTACAAATGATTAAAAGTAATAGTAAATTGAAAATATTACAAAATAGTTAAATTAAGTTCAGACTTACATTATGGCGCATTAATTGACGATTTTTCACACTAATTACACTGAATTAAAAATCAAGGTGTTACAGCTATCTACCCATAAAGGAAACTTCATCCTCGAAATTCAAGAACCAACCTAAAAACAAAATATATATGAATACAACTCTTAAATAATCGACTTTAATTCTCAGGTTGCCTCATCAACCCTGTGGTGTTACCATACCATATGCACTAACTAAATTTTACGACGTCACAAACCTATCACTTTTCGATTGATACTCTGAACCGACACCTCTTAGTAGGTTGTGTCTTCTGGAATCTACACATCATAAATCGAGACGATCTTGCTTGGCTCAAGCGGACATTTTTGAAGTATCAACATGCAAAATACAACATGAATATGAGAGAATTCAAGTGGAAGATCGAGGCAATACGCGATCACTCTAACACATGGAGAAATCTCAAATGACCTGAAGTACCTCGGTGCAAGTTCCCCCCCCGCTTATACCAAAATTTAAAACTCACCTACACAGCAAAACTTTTAAGAGAATGGAATCTCCTACAATCCTAGAGGTCGGCATCTCCTATTTGTATAACTCTTCTGCCTACTTTGAGCAGCTCTCAACCGATCACGAATCATGGCACCCCTTTTCATTGTTCTTGCATGTTTCTTTGGGTCCAATAATGGTTTTGTCTTTTGGTGCTGCCCGACTCACTAGCGATTAACATGGTCGTCCATATGGTGCTTCGAACGGTGCCACCTTGATGCTCGCTTGATAACTATCGTTGTATGCAAACTCTGCCAAAGTCTAAGATAGACGCACATAACGTATCCTTAAGAATCTAAACGACTCGCTCGGCCTACCAATTTGTCCAAGGATGAAAAGCAGTGCTAAAATCCAAGTTTGTGCCTAAAGCTTCCTGAAAGCTTCTCCAAGAATTTGTCTCAAACATGATGACCTAAAGTAGGAAATGAAATGCACCAATTTCGTCAACCTGCCAACTATGACCCAAATCACATCATGCCTTTACTCTGTCCTCGGTAATCCAACGAGGAAATCTATCGTGGCAAGCTCCCATTTCCACCTTGGAATGGGAAACGGCTGAAGTTGACTAGCAGGCTTCTAATGTTCAATTCCTACCTAGAGACAAGCCATGTACTTGACCGCATACTTTTGAACATTTTTTGCATACGTCTCCACCAATACTGCCTCTACAAACCATGATGCACTCTCGTGCCCCCTGGATGAATAACAAACTAAGACTTGTGAGCTTTGTCGATTAAAGCCTTTGTCACTCCCCTAATCGCAAGCACTACCAGACGCTCCCTAAAATGCAACGACCCATTTGCATAAATCCTCTATTCTTCAAACTACTCCCCGGTCTGTATTCATGTCCACATCCCTTGAAGATGCTGGTCTTGCCATTGAGTCTGCTTATCATCTGAACAAGTGCTAAAGCCAATCCCACATGATACACTAGTACCTAATCGAGGTCTTCATGGTATTGTAGCCCATATTCATTCACAGTAGCATCACTCTTCCAATCCTCTAGTGCCAAGCAAGTCGAGACGAGCAGGAAAGGGCTGTTTGAGCACCGTGCATAGCCGCATGTGGTGCTAAATTGTCGCCATCCATTAGTAAGCATCAACAGACATGTATAGAAAATACGAGTCGATCATATAAATATAATGAATTATCGTTTTGTAGGTATTTTTGACTAGCTAAAATAATAGTATGAGGTTAGTAAAAATATAATGTATATAATTATACTATCACGCATGTTGCACAACATATGCATGCAACTAATACTAAATGATGTTTGATAGACTAAAACGGTGGAGGGAAAGAGTTGGAGGAATTTTAATGAACAAAAGAGAATACTACGTTGTTTGAGTTAAAAAATTAATGAGGCCAACGGGCAACCATTTGTCAATCTTTTCAATTTCGGAATGAAAAAACAAAGGGAGGAAAATGTGTAAAAAAACTATTTAATAAGAATTGTTTGAGAAAAAATTATTTTAATAGGAGAGTTGGGAAAAAAAAATAAGACCATTTTTTTTTTGTATGAGTAAAACTAGGAATACCAACTCTAAGTTGTCACTAATTCATTGTTAGTTGTAGTCCATTGATGTGGTATTCTTTTAAACACAAGAAAACTACACAGAATGGCCCCATATCACACTACTTATTAAAACTGCTTTCTTTGTTTTGTCTTCTCAAAAGTATCCCTTTTCCTTATTTTAGTTTTTAAAATATTAATTTCACATTTACTATTTTACCCATTATAATTAACTCTCAAAAGTTAGAAACCCTAATTTTTTATATCTGCTTCTCTCTTTCTCCTCTTTCTTTCTCTCCTATCTTTCTCTTCTCCTCCCATCCTCTTTCTTCTCTGCATCTTTCTCTCTCCTTTCTCTCCCTCTCTGTCGCAATTTCTCCTCCATTGCACTCTCTCCTCTATAGATCTCGCAAGTTCGATAGCGTATCACATTTGAAGCACCATTATTCGCTTTTCATCTAGTTCTTCTCTTTCTCTTCCACCTTCGGATCTAACAATTCCACCTTCGGATCTAACAATCTCATCAAAATTTGATGGTTGAAGCATAGCCGTTCAAGATCAGTTTGTTGACAATTAAAGCATTCTCACCGTCACAATTTCATTGTCTCGAAATAGACCGCGTTGCCATTGTCCCCTCTACGATCACACTTTTGCGATCTCACTTGAGTCGTCGTTGTTACTCTAAAGATCTCGCCTAGATTTGATGGTCAAAGCAACATCGAGATCGTTGAGCCTTGATGGTCGTAATCTCATATGCAAGTTTTTTTTTTCATTTTTTACTTTATGTTTGTAGTGTTTTGTAAATTTGTTGGAAAAGGCCAAGTACAACCAACGTCATTGATGGTGAACGGTTAGCCAAAAAAAGGGAAGGCGAAGCTAATGACAGAGAAGGAAGGCAGTAAAAAAGAGGTGTGAGTCTAGTCACAGCAAAGTGAACATGAATACTGCTTAGACTCGGTGTCAGTGGAGGCTCTAACTGTAACGCCCCTATATGGGGATTAATAGTTTTTAAATAAATAAAATAAAAATCAGAAAATAAAGATAAAACAACAAAGTAATTTGCCCGGGACTTAAATAAAAACTCTCAAAATAAAAATAAAACATAAACAAATATATAAACCATAGTTTAATGTAGCACCTTAAACTTTATAATATACAACTGTCATCATCATCATTTCAACCCTCAATAAATCTTAACACAGTCACTGAAAGTAACAATCGATGCTTATATTATCAAGAAGATCATTCTTTGCGTTCAAAGCAATTCCAACGTAATATAACTACATAGCTTCCTCAACTGTTTTTCTTGTAACCATCTCACACTTAGTGAGTCCTGAAAAGAGGAAAATATAAGGGAATGAGCGACAATATGCTCAGTAGGGAAAACCATTACTTACCTTAAGGTTTTATTCATTACCACATTAAAATTGCATGGTTAGTTAATTTACATCATATACCAGATTATGAGGTTTATTATGATCATATTTCGTGGATACCATAATTAACCATTACCAAGTTCACACTTATACATATATACAAATATTACAATTCATCATTATTCCTAGGTATCCACATTAAATAAAGTAACACTCCACTTATCGAAACTCAAATGGGCGAGCTCGACTACCCTCCAAACATTCCGAGGGTATTCCGGTGAGGGGACATCAAGCCCCGAGTCCTCACCAAGTCAATTTCTGTACAGTGTGTTCTGGGACTTTCGACCCAAGGAAGCGTCATCACCTTCCCCCTATTTTACCTTTTAGGATAATCGTACCCAAGGACGTAAGCGTCGCCCTCTTCACATTTCACCATTTTTTTATATGCAAATATCATTTGCAGTGCTAATTGTCCTAACCATTCTTCTCAATTTATAACAACATATGTTAATTCATTATGTTCCTTGCTAATCAATACAGGGCGAGTTCATGTCATAGTTTCATATGTGATTCTCATATAATAACAATTCAACATAGATACATATATCTTGTGGTAAAACAATCAATTTAAATTCCATAAAAACCTCATAAAAGATGAGTAATAGAATCCTTACCTTTCAAGCTTCTCAACAATCTTTTAATCTCGAATTAATTAACGTTAGCTCCACACACCTCTGATCCTAAGTCGTGCATAAAGACAATTAAAACTAAAGCACAACATATAACCACATCCACAAATGAATTAAGTGTAAATCTATATACTTTTGTCACGCCCCGGAGTACGGGAGGTGACGTGGTGGTTTATTTAAATGAATTAAGTAAAGATTTAGTTAAAAATAAGGTTTTAGAAAGAAATTTATAAATAAAAAGGTGATAATTTTAAAATCGTTTGAATAAATAAGTTAAAGAAATAAATGAATCATCATAATTATTAAACAAATAGAAATAACATTAAAATAATTAAATATGGGGTGGAACACGTATGAGTCCCACTAGCCCATATATTGTGCACACACATATGGTACTGACAATATTATGATACAACCACAGTCCAGAATAAAAGAGAAGTTTAAGTCTTATATGCCTTGAATGATAAATTAGCCTACCCAATACTTCTACTGATCGTAAGTCCGGTCGGCGGACTCTTCTCCAAACCTATGCTGATATCCACCTAGGGTTAAGATTTTAAAACAGATAAAATGTGAGC
>CAMOHE010050260.1:40213-83470 GCA_946598075.1 Artocarpus hirsutus
TTTCAATTTCGGAATGAAAAAACAAAGGGAGGAAAATGTGTAAAAAAAACTATTTAATAAGAATTGTTTGAGAAAAAAATTATTTTAATAGGAGAGTTGGGAAAAAAAAAATAAGACCATTTTTTTTTTGTATGAGTAATACTAGGAATACCAACTCTAAGTTGTCACTAATTCATTGTTAGTTGTAGTCCATTGATGTGGTATTCTTTTAAACACAAGAAAACTACACAGAATGGCCCCATATCACACTACTTATTAAAATTGCTTTCTTTGTTTTGTCTTCTCAAATGTATCCCTTTTCCTTATTTTAGTTTTTAAAATATTAATTTCACATTTACTATTTTACCCATTATAATTAACTCTCAAAAGTTAGAAACCCTATTTTTTTATATCTGTTTCTCTCTTTCTCCTCTTTCTTTCTCTCATATCTTTCTCTTCTCCTCCCATCCTCTCTCTTCTCTGCATCTTTTCTCTCTCTTTTCTCTCCCCCTCTGTCGTAATTTCTCCTCCATTGCATTCTCTCCTCTATAGGTCTCGTAAGTTCGATAGCGTATCACATTTGAAGCACCATTATTCGCTCTTCATCTAGTTCTTCTCTTTCTCCTCCACCTTTGGTTCTAACAATCTCACCCAAATTTGATGGTTGAGGCATAGCCGTTCAAGATTAGTTTGTTGACAATTAAAGCATTCTCACCATCACAATTTCATTATCGCGAAACAGACCACATTGCCAGTGTCCCCTCTACGATCACACTTTTGCGATCTCACCTGAGTCATCGTTGTTACTCTAAAGATCTTGCCCAGATTTGATGGTCAAAGCAACATCGAGATCGTTGAGCCTTGATGGTCGTAATCTCATATGCAATTTTTTTTTTCATTTTTTACTTTATTTTTGTAGTGTTTGTAAATTTGTTAGAAAAGGCCAAGTACAACCAACGTCGTTGATGGTGAATGGTCAGCCAAAAAAGGGGAAGGCAAAGCTAATGATAGATAAAGAAGGCAGTAAAAAAGACGTGTGAGTCTAGTCATAGCAAAGAGAACATGAATGCTGCTTAGACGTGTCAATGGAGGCTCTAACAACTAAACAGTAACAAAATTATTTGATTTTCAGTTTTTAGTTTTTGTGGTTTGATTTGAAATTTTTGTATCTCAATTATTATCTCGATTATTTTTTATTGTTTTGTTAGTTGGAAGAGATAGTAGTCAAACAAGATCAACCTAATGATAACCATTCAAAGAGGAAAATATCACTAATTTTGTTTTTTTAATTTGGAACATGGCATGTTCGATGATATAATCCAGCAGGTTTCGACGAGTTCCTAGGCAGAACTAGGCAAGTTCCATGTTGAAAACTGGCAGGTTCTAGGACCAAATCTAGCGGGTTATGAACCTATTGAGTTCCATTATGCTTCAGCACCCAAGGTCGATGACCAGGGGCATTGGTGTTTCTTTGTTTAAAAGCAAATATGTTGAAATATGATAGGTTCCACTTTAAAACCTACTAAATTACAAGCTAACACTCGCATTGGCAATCGAAGACAGTTGGCACTTATTTATTTCAAAGAAAAAAATATTGGAATCTAGTGGGTTCCAACTTTGGAGTATGGCAGGTTACAATCTGACACTCCACATCGGCAACAGGAGGAGAGTTCCATGGCAAAACCTGGTAGGTTTTATTTTGGGAGGAAGGTTAAGTTTTGTAAGATTTGAATAACAAGTATTTGGTTGCCTTTTGTTTTCTCTCTACCTTTTTCTCCTAGCTCTTTAAAAACTCAAAGCTTTAAATATCAAAATATCTTTGTTTTAATTACGATTGAGATAAATTTTCTTCTCATACATTCAAAGCAAAGAGGGAAACAAATTCCTATTGATATATACCCTATAAAATTTGTTTATTATCCTAGTAACAAGTATTTGGTTGCCTTTTGTTTTTTTATCTATTATGCCTCTTAAAAAACGAACTGAATTTCCAAACAATTGGAAGCCGCTTTTGATGACGAAGTCAAAAAATTGATATTTTGCAATCGTTATTATCCATCTTTATGAGTGTTAAAATATTATAACTTCTTTCTTTCGACTCTTTGATTAAGACATTAGTAAAGTCACTTACCACTTCCAAGTTGTCATTTGACAACACTTGCTTACCATTGCTCTTCAATCATCCATTGCTGTTCTTAACACATGATGGTCACTAGCTTGAGTATTCAACATCACCTATTGGTTTACTTACCACTCAATGGTCATGCAATCAACTATCTGTTAGTCTATCTTCACCAACCAAAATAACGTAGCTCCTAGATGGTTTGTGACAGCAAATCACTCGAGCATAGAGTAGCTATTAATCACACGTTGCTAGTCATTGTTCCAAGCAGACAAGTGTACATGCTGCATACTACTCATTGATAAGTTAGTTTTAGGCTAACTAATTGGATGATTCTAACTTAATATTTTGTTTGTTTTTTGTAATTTCTAGGAGTTTGATATTGTCTTATGCTCTTTGGTAGGTTTTTAGGGGAAAAAATATACGTTGGCAAGTTATGGGGCAAAGCAGACCAAAAAATAAGCATGAATAGATTTGAAGACGGAACGGCGCCTAGGCATCCGTTTATGAGCACCTAGGCACTACTGTAGATATTTTTCAGTCCCAAACCTAAGAGCATAGTGCCTAAGTACAAAACCATGGGCACCTGGGCGCTAAACGGAGCATGCCCATGACATAGCAATAGTGCTTAGGTGCTAGAAACAAGAAGCCTAGGCACTACTTTGAGCATTCATGGGTGCCTAGGCGCCATTGCGATTTTTGTTAAAATTGAGTTTAATTCTGTCCCTTAAATTGCCCTTTTTAACCCTAGACTATAAATAGAACAATATAAGGGGTTGAAGAAAGGTTTTTAACAAAGGAGGACTGTAGACAAGAGGGAAGAACTCATTGCTTTGGAGAATAAAAATGGTGCAACCCAGAGAGGGAAACCATATTCGCATCCAAACATAGTTCTTTTCCTTTACTCACCATGTTAAAGATATTATTTAAGTTTTTTTAGTTTCATTATGAACTAATTTTTTTGTTCCAGGGCTACGATGTAGCCAGATTATGAATGTTCACTTTAATTTAATTTAATTCAATTTAATTTGATATTTATTCATTATCTATGCTAAGTGTTTAATTTGATCTTAATGCTTGTAAAAATTTGTGCACCTTTTGCATTATTTGTGATTTAATTTAAGGTTGAGAACCGATAATTAAATTAGACTATGATTGAATGTTATGAGAATGTCATAGGATAGAGATATCTATGAGACTTGTATAATATTGTGAATTTTCTATTCTTAATGACTTTTATTTAATTTAATTCAATTCGATATTTATTCGTTATATATGCTAAGTGTTTAATATGATTTTAATGCTTGTAAAAATTTGTGCACCTTTTACATGATTTGTAATTTAATTTGAGGCTGAGAAACGATAATTAAATTATACCATGATTGAATGCTATGAGAATGTCATAGGATAGAAATATCTATGAGACTTATGTAATGTTATGAATTTTTACTCTTAAAGCTTGAGAAAGATTAGTGATTATCTAAGAGAAATTCATTATTGGCACAGGAGTAAACATGAGTTGATTAAATTAGATAGTTTAAATAGCATTAATTTAGATGAAATTAGATGCTTTAGTCTTTTATTTATTTAGGTTTTCGTTTATGTTTTCTTTTGTTTTGTTATTTTTCTATTTTAAATTTGATTGTTCAAATAATTTTAGAGTTAATCAATTTTAGTACTTAGCTGGATTAATATAATCCTAGTAGGAATGATACTTTACTTACTCTTTACTACTTGTTAACGACACATGCACTTGCATTTAGAAAAATCATAACAAGTTTTTGGCACCGCTGTTGGGGATTGTTGTTTAATTTGATTAATATCAATACCAATTAGGTTAAGGATTACTTTGAGCATTTTTATTTGTTTTATTTTGTTTTTATTTGTTCTAATTTTTTTTCTTTAAGTCATTTGTTTTCCCAGGTACTTCATGATGTTATATAAGAATATCCTTCCAAGTTTTGCCCAACAACACATTAAACCATTTTATGTGGCTTAGGAGCAATTTAAAGATATGCTTGATTAGCACCTACATCACAACCTACCAAAGTTAGCTCTTCTCCAAATATTTATTGATAGATTGCATTTTGAAGCTAGAGATTGGGTGGAAAAAGGCATAATTTTTGATAGTTATTCTTTCTTTTCAAGAACCATTGATAGAGCCTACTACTTATTAGAGAATATGATGGCCTTTAATTATCGTTGGCATTTGAATTCTTCAATGCATAATTCCTGCTAGGAGAGGTGCCAAAATCTTTTATGGAATATCCACCCCAACATGATGAAACAATCCTATAGCCAATATGAAGAAGAGAAGACACCTTTGAAAGTTGCTTTACACTATCTAAAGGCCACTCTTGAGAGAAGTCCTAAAATCTCCAACTTTAGGCGATATCTTGATGAACCAATCCATTTAAAGAACACAATTTTTGAAAGTCATCTAGAGGAGGAAGTTGCAACGTTAAATCTTATGGTGACCATGAAACAATAAAGGATGTAGTTTCGTTTGATGATGATTGTGTGAAATCTTGGGAATTTGAGCCTTTAGAGGAAATAAAACCTCAAGATGAAGAATAAGAACCTTTTGAAGTTGTGTTAGCTCAACCCTTTTCTGAGTTGGGCTCTTGCTCGGTCAACAACGATCTACGCTTACTAAATCAAGAGGAGTCTATCCAAAACTATGACTTTTATTAAGACTAAATTACAAGCATGTTAATGGATAGCCACAAGGAAAGGGAAGAGCAAATAGAAGCATTATTAGAAGAATTCCTATTTGAGGAGAACCATGAAGGTCATTGGAGGATATAGAAGTGCATAAGACTATTAATTTAAGCTCATCAATGGTTCCAACACATAGAACACTAAATGATTCATGTTGGCCATGAACATCATCACCATCACATATTTCCCTATTCCACCTTGAGCCAATAATGAAGTTCCCATCAAAAACACATCATTTAAAGACATGTGTTGTTGGTACAATGTGCAAATCATTTCTAAATCTTACCAAGCTTAAGGGCATCTATAACCAAGACCCATATGTGGTGCTGCTTGACACTTAATATGGGCCAAAGCCACTCTTTAACAAGCGTTTCTCTGAGAGTTAAGTTGATGACTATAAAACAAGCACTTCTTGGAAGGCAACCCAAGCTCTCTATCCTTTTCTATTTTAGTTTTCATCATGTTATTTAGTTTATTAGTTGTTTCTTTTAGTTTTAGTTTATTTTGCAATTTAATCATGATGTAAGTTTTGTTTGTAGCGATTTTATGTTTTTGTGGGACATCAATGTACAAAAGAATCACAAAAGAGCCTAGGTGCTAAATTTTGGATGCCTAGGTGCTACTACAGAGTAAAAACTAGAGAGGAAGGCACCTAGGCTCCAAATCCTAGGCGCTTAGGCGCTCAACTTGCCAAAAAAAAAATTCAAAAACTGAAACCATATTTGCAGCTTGGCACAGATGATGAACCACATGGCCACGCATTTGAACTTGAACTTGGACAAGTTTTCTACAGTTTGTGCTGTCAATGAAGATGATGAAGAGAATGAGGATGAGGAGGAATAAGCTGTCGCAACCTTTGGTTTAGGAAGTGTTTTTTCCTTTCTCATTTTTGTTTTCTTTTTATATTGAGGACAATATATTGTTCAAGTTTGGGGTGGTGTGTTGCGTTATGTTTTGTTTATGTTAATCAATCATTTTGGTTTACTTAGGTTTAGTTTAGGTTTCATTTTTTCCTTTGTATTTGACAGTAAAGTTGTGTCGTTTGAGCATTATTTAGTTTGAATCATAGGAGGCCAAAGATATGATGATGTTGAAATTGAATATGGCTCTTAGAGGATAATAATTGTTGTTGTTTTTCTTTGTTTTTCTTATATCCATTTACCATGTTGTGATTCTTTGAGTACTCATGCCTTGATTGCCTAAGTAGTTTGCACTTAGAGGAAGTGTATATTGATTAAGTGATGTTTTTGATCTCAAACGAACTTTAGAACCTATTTGATGATCACTTGAGGTGAAATACTAGGCTACACAACATTAGGGACATGATTTAGGCCATTTTTATATCATTTGAACCTTTCAAGCCTACCATTGACATCTTCACTAGTTACCCCCGTTAAGCCTTATTATCCATTTTCTTTGTTACCTACATAATTAGCCTAGCCTTTGAATAATTTTGTCCTAATTTGTCCGTCACCCATAAGCCTAATTTGATTGTCTAGGAAATTATTTTAAGGTATTTGGCATTATGGGAGGATGGGTAAAGTTTTGAGTAACATTATTAAGGGTTATATATTCATTATCAAAAAAAATTAAAAAAAAATACAAAAAAAAAAAGAAAAAAGAAATAAAGGAATACATCAAATAAATGTAGATGACAAAGAGAATGTAACGTAAGTTTGGGGGTGTACTTGGAGAGATAAAACAATGCTTTTATGAGGTCTTGAGACAAATTATATGTTTCTAGGTGAACTTTGAGCCACATTATATCCTTTATCTCACCTTTTTACCCTAGCCACACGTTTCAAGTCAAATAAAGTCCTAATAATCTTTGATATTGTGATAGTCTATATTAGTAGAGAATGGTTTGAAAAATAGGTTGATGGAGTTTACAAATTTCTCAAATCAAGAGATCTTCCAAAACATGCTTATTGACATGAACCAATTCGAGTGTATATGCATAAGTGCTAGAGGCGTCACACACACACACACACACACAAAAGGAATTAGGAGCATGATAGGGTTGGAATTTGAATTGAAATTTTACATGATCGCAATGGTTAGAGTCCTTTTTGAATCATAAAGTTTATGCAATCTTCAAGACCAAGTATGATGAACAATAAACTAATACTCAAACTGTGTCTTATGTTAGTGTTAGTCCCGTCTTTTCTTTTTGTTTCTTTTCCTTTTTGTTTCTTTTGCTCTAGGACTAGCAAAATCTTAAGTTTGTATTTGGTGAGCTAGTTTTAGGCTAACTAATTAGATGATTCTAACTTAATATTTTGTTAGTTTTGAGTAATTTCTAAGAGTTTAATATTGTTTTATGCTCTTTTGTAGGTTTTTAGGAGAAAACAATACACATTGACAAGTTGCAGGGTAAAACAGACCAGAAAATAAGCATAGATAGATTTGAAGATGGAACAGCTCTAGGCGTCTATTTATGAGAGCTTAGGCGCTACTGTAGACATTTTCTAGTCCCAAACATCACAATGCCTAGGTGCAAAACCATTGGCGCCTAGACGCTAAACTGAGCATGCCCATTGTGTAGTAATAGTGCCTAGGTGCTAGAAACATGAATCCTAGGCGCTAATTAGAGCATTCATGGGCCTAGGCGCCAGAAACACAAAGCCTAGGCGCCGTAGTATTTTTGTTAAAATTGGGTTTAATTTCGTCCCAAAATTACCCTTTTTAACCCTAGACTACAAATAGAACAATATGAGGGGTTGAAGAACGGTTTTTAATAGAGGAAGACTGCAAACGAGAGGGAAGGATTCACTGTTTTAAAGAAGAAGAATGGTGCAACCTAGAGTTAGAAACCATATTCGTATCTAAACATAGTTCTTTTCCTTCACTCACCATGTTTAAGACATTATTTAGGATTGTTTTTAGTTTCATTATAAACTAATTTTTCTATTTTAGGGCTACGATGTAGTCGGATTATGAATATTCACTTTTATTTAATTTAATTCAATTTGATGTTTATTCATTATCTATGCTTAATGCTTGTAAAAGTTTGCGCATATTTTGCATGATTTGTGATTTAATTTGAGGCTGAGAAGTGATAATTAAATTGGACCATAATTGAATGTTATGAGATTGTCAAGGATAGAGATAACTATAAGACTTGCATAATATTGTGAATTTTCTGTTCTTAATAAATCTTCGTAAGTTTTAGAATTTTCACAGAGATGTAGAACATTTGCTAACTGGGATAAATTGTTAATGCTTAAGAAAGATTAGCGATTACCTAAGAGAAATTTGTTATCGACATAGGAGTAAACATCAGTTGATTAAATTAGATAATTTGAATAGGATTAATATAGGTGAAATTGGATGCCTTAGTCTTTTATTTATTTAGGTTTACTTTTATATTTTTTTTGTTTTGTTATTTTTCTATTTTATATTTGATTGTTCAAATAATTTTAGAGTTAACCAATTTCTGTACTTAGCAAGATTAACGTAATCCTCATAGGAATGATACTCTACTCACTCTTTATTACTTGTTGACGACACGTACACTAGCGTTTTGAAAACTCACAACACTCGTCACTAATCGCTTGTTCCTTATGAGATAACTCAACCAAATTACGTAAATGTCAAATTGTACTTGACGGCCATTCAAAGCATAGCTAGGACTACTCGTTACTTGCCTACCATATTGTAGTTCACATTGACGATTAGCTGCTCCAGACTTCTTGGAACAACCTCCATTTTTATGGACACATCTCTACTACTACCATTATAGGATTTATGTGGGCACATGAGTGTGTGGTATCTACCAACTACCTCATGCCACTACTCTAGTCGATTTTCCAACTACAAGAAAAGAAAAGAGGCAACCTTGGGTAACCACCCTGTCCAACCACTATAGCGAAGAACTTAGCAGTAGATATAGCTTATTCAAGAGTAAACTACTATAAATTTTGATTTAACTATTTATGTTTCACATTCAAGTCTTTTAATGATTATAAGTTATGTATTTTCCATTACAACAAAAATGTCATGCCTTAAAATTGAGGTTAGTGGTGTGGCAATTTAATCAGAATAATTAATCAAAATTAAATTTAAAAGTAATTATGATAACGTCATTTGTTAGAAAATTTTGAGGAAATAATAAAATTGAAAATGAATTTAATTGTCACATTTTGAGATACCGAATTAGCAAAATTATTATGAAATAATTCAAAACATAATCGGAGAAAAATTATTGAATAACATCACATTATATACACCACAATGTACCATCCAGGTCCCATCAAACCACATAGTAGTGCATACATAATTAAATGAAAAAAATAAAAATAGACATCTAAGTCAAAACCCAACAGATGATATCAAAAATGCATGAAAATAAATTAATTATTACATGCCTTGATAGAAACACAATGAAACTGCACTAAGTGGTACTCAGCTCACGAACTTCGCGAGCTATCCAACAAACTACTCTACATCGTAATGTCATCTTTATGGGGGGGAGGGATTTAAAGGAAAAATAAAGTGCAAAACTATAGGTGGAAGGTTCAATAAGATTATAAGTTCAAATACAGCATAATAATAGTAGTAGTAGCAACAACAGCAGCTGTAGTAGTAATAGTAGTAAACATTGCAACAAGTTTAAAAAAGCAAATCGAAAATGATTGTGTAAAGTTTTAAATAAAGACTTACCAAATAGAAAATTGCATCATATGTTTTATCAAAAATCATAAATAATTGCTTACTCATTTGTAAGGCCTGCAAACACATCTGAAGTAGCCTGTATGGCTTTTTGGGACCTACTCCCTACGTGGCCCTCTGCACGATTTGAACTCGGAAGGCTCCATGCATTTAAAACTCAACTAACCGAAGAATCTCATGCTAGTTAGCAATTGAAAACTGTTTCCAACATCTTTCTCATTCGAGAAAGTCACATCCCAAGATATTCACTTTTTTTCATTAAATTCTTAAAATCATATTTTCAAAACATTTGAAAATAGTTATACTCAATTCCTAAAAACGCTCAAGAAAATATTTTTCAAAGCTAAATAGCTTAAAATCATGGCTACAAGAGAAAGGAGATAAATAAAGGCCAACCTTGATAATCTAAGCAACAAAGCACTCTTGGCCACTCCATTCCAGATCGATAAACACTTGCTCCACAAGGACAGTAGTTGTCCTTATCAAATATTCAACTATTAATACTAAAACTCAACTAAAAAAATCCTTTAGTATGGTATATGGGTCCTTAGTATGCCTTCAAAAACTTAAAATTTAAAGATTTTAATAGTTAAATGCAAATACATTTCTAAACATATTTTCAATCATTTCTAGTCAAGATAAGGGATAAAAATCAATTAAAATACGAAAACAAGTGTGGAAAGCTTAGACTACTAAAAGAGTAGTCTCTGGAGTAGGCCAGTCGATTAGGGTGCACTACGGTCGGTCGATTGTTGTATTGTAAAGCTGATGTTCCAACTTTGCTCTATTTCAAGCAATTGACTTCAATTCAATTTCAAATCAACTCGAATCACTTTTAATGGGTCTAAAACATGCAATAATAGGTCAAAATCAAAATATGAACCAAATAAAATCATATCTCTGAGTTTTATAACATATTTTTACCACTTTGATCATCATAATCATATTGGTTTCAAAGATACGAAAAATAAAACAAACAAGTGTAAATCCGAGTTTGTATGCTTCCAAAATGGTTAAATCTTACTTGTAAAATCTACAAAAGCATGAAGTAATCATTGCTAAACACTCTTTTTTCATGCTTAGCTCCCAAAAATAGTTTCAAACTTAAATTTTTGACATGCAATTTTACATTCATCACTAAACTTTCAAGAATAAGAACCGATTATCAAAATGCCATAAATTAGACCTAAGAGCACGGATTATGTACAAGCATATCAGAGATAAATCATGTGAACAGGAGATTAAGTCATTTCGCAAATTTCTAACCTTGCATTATGGAAAAAATGGTGCTTGACCTTCAATCTTGGCTTTGGTTATATTTAACGCTTAGGTTCTCTGTAAGTCTGGAAAAAAAAGGGCTAGGAATTTTTTCTGAGTTGGCCTCTAGCTTTAATATGAGAAAGGGAGGTGGTTTTGCAACTTGAAACAATTATCTGCTAACTTTTTTCAGAACTTGAAAGTTTTAAATTAAGCATTTCAATGTCTAGAACATCACATGAAGTCTGAGTGAAAAGTAGTGGTGTTGTTTTAAAATTTTGACAAAGCTGGGTTTTTTGAAATAAATAAAAAAATAACGTAACGTGGAAAATATATAATTAATAAAAAGTGACAAGAAAATTAATTTTTGGAATAAAATTTTAATTAACAAAATGTAAATAAATTTTTTAAATGTGAAAATTAATAAATTAAATTTTAATTGACTGTAACGCTCCTGAATTTTTTGAATAGAATTAGTTTTGTTAAGTTTGATTATTAAGTGTGCCAGTATAATTTTTGATGTTAAATTTTCGTTATTTAAAATTTTGTTGCATTTGTCATATTTCAAAATTTGATTTTTGGTTTTAAAATATCAAATGACATTTTTATCCCACATTGTCCTCATATTTATGAAAATACCCTTGGGCCTTTATTTTTTTTTCTTTTCTCTCTTTCTTTTCATTTTCACACACATTCTCTCTTTCTTTCTTTCTCTCATACTCAGCTCCCTCCCTCTCTTTCTTTCTCTCAAAAATTTTGATTTCAGGCTTCATTCTCATGGATTTAAGCAAGGATTGAAGTTTAAATTATCAAGTTTTTCATCCAAAAACACCATTAAAGGTTAGTTTTTCCTTTTTCTTAAAATTTCAAAGTTTTAAATTTTAATTTTTTAAAATTTTCTTTGATTGTTGAATTCAAACTTCATTGAGCTTAGATAATGTTTAATCTAAGTTTATAGGACTTATTTTATCAAGGGTTTAAGCTTTATTTGAACAAAAATCAACTTAATCAAGTTTTTACATTTTTTTTTTGATTTTGTAATCAATTGTGAAATTGAGTTTAAATTTGGAAAAAATGCTTTAAATTTGTTCTATTATGATTTTCTATGCTTTTTATATGATTTTCATGCTTTGGGATTGAGAAAACAGGTTTTAATTTGAAATTTTGTGCTTGGGGAGGTTGAGACTCGAAGTCTCGAGTCCCTAGATTTTGCTAGTTCGATAGGCCGAATTTGATCTTCGGCATGTCAGATTTAAAAAGTTCAGTAGGCCGGATTCATATTTTCAATAGGCCGAATTATAGCAGTTCGGTAAGCTGGTCTGGATGTTCGAAAGGCTAAACTGTGTAGGTTTGGCAGGCCAATTTAGGGTATTTGGTAGGCTGACTGGGTAATATGAAATTGTATTTTTACCCCAGTTTTCAATGTTTAATGATTCCAAAATGTTTCAAAAAGGGTTATGATTTTGAGTTATGATTATTTTGAGTCAAAAGGTACACTGATAATTAATTAACATAATGATATTTGTTGAAAGTGATTTCTGATTTTAAATGTAGTTTTCAAGGTTTTGAACGTATATGGAGCATACGTTAAATTTTATTTGGAGCTTATGTTATTAGATTTAAATGAGGTAGGATATTTCTATCCCTTTCTTTGCTAGCTCTTTTAAACTGTTTTGGCCAAATGCTTGATTTTTAAATGATTGTAGAAATAATTTTTATCTTGATTTTGAAGAATTGTATTTTGATATTCTTTTCGGATTTTCAAAACCCATACGGTGACCTTTTATCCAATTTTTTACAAGTGAGTATTTATTTATTTTTGTCAAGATCTTTTGATTTGTTTGCAAATGATATTTTTATCCATGATTATTGTTTTTAAACAAATTGTTTTTAACTAATTATCCTACTGAACATTCCGCTTATGTTTTTTTGTTTTTAAAAATCTCCCTTCCAAGTTCGGAGAGGAAGGAAGGTCCTAGGATTAAAACCTAGCTCTTGGGATTGAAATGGTATTTTCTCAAAATTGTGGTATGATACAAGCACTGTACGACTAGTCCCGATGTCGTCGTTTATATTAAATACATTTCTAATATATTCTATAAATGATGATTTATAGTGATTTCGTTATTATTATTATTATTTGTATTTTATGATGTCATTTTTGTCTTTGTGAGTCCCATTACTTGCTTAATTTCAAAGACGATGATTTACGATGAATTTCAATGATTTTGTATTTTAATATTATGGTTTACTATTTATGTAGCTACCCACCTTCGTGGTAAGCATCTATGTGATGGTAAATAAGAATAAAGTCTTGACCATACTTTTGTGGCATTTACATGATGGTGACCGTCGATGATATTACTTATTTCCGATGATATTTATTTATTTTCTACATATATTTATTTACTTTTTCTCTATTTACCTCGTTTATTTCATCTTATTTACCTAAAACTCCTAGACCCCTTTTCTGGGACGTCACATTGACATACTAATGATAAGGCATTACAAAAAATAATAATGATAATCAACGCTTCCTAAATAATTTTTCCACAATTTTATTACCAATTAATATTATTTAGCATATACCATAGGTTCTCACGTTTAGAATTGTTTGATTTTTGTAGGTTTAAATTCTTGCAGTTTGGATGATTTAATTTTAAAAAAATGGTACAACACGAATAGTTGTTTCAATACATAGATAAATCATAAATTGAATTGGAAATAAAATTTGAATTTGTGTTTGGATAAATTGCTAGAAATAGTCCTTGAAAAAATTTATTTTCTAATGAATTTTACTAAATATCAACAATCATGAGAGATTTTTATGGGCTATTGAAATGAGAATTTCTTCCTCTTTTCTCTTCAAATGCATAAAAAGAGTAGTCGTTTTAATTGGAGTTGAAATGAGGAAGTTATGACATTTTGAAGCTTGAGTTTTTATAAAACTAAAAGAGTGAGAAAAAAAAACAAAAAATAAATGAAAACGTGCTACTAGAATATTACAAAATTACCTCAATAAAATGGCATATTTTATAGCTTGTACGGATGAGGATTTGTAACTTTTTTTGCTCTAAATGCATAAAAAATGTAATAATCATCTCGATCGAAGAGGTAGAAGAGAGAAAAAACTAAGAGCCAATTATACAACAGTAACAACTTAATGTTGATACTTGACCACATTTTGTTACCTTGTCTAGTTTTACATCATACTTCAATTTAAAATTTTTATATTATAAATGTAAAAATAATGAAAAGAAATTTCACTCACACTATACAAATAAGTACTGAATCAACATGGAAATGGTAGGGGTGGCAATAATCGTATTCGTGCCGTGTTCGTGTCGGCACGTTTACAGCACGACACATTTAGCCCGAACACAAACACGACAAGATTAATAAACGTGCCAGAAATGCAAACATGAACACGACACCCCTATGGCACGCGTAATACAGTACGACACGATTAACACAATTATTAAACGTACCGTGACAGGTTGACACGATAACAACACGCATATGACACGCTTATGACCCAATTAATTAAAAATTAAAAAAATTAAAAAAAATTAATTTTTTTTAAAAAAAGCCAATAAAGAAAATTAACAAAAACATAATATTTAATTAATACTAACCAACTATAAATATTTCAAATATTTTTATTTTTAAGTTTAAATGTAGTGAGTCATGTCATGACGTGTCAACACGTTTATGGCCCGTTTAATTAAATGTGTTAAGGCATGTTTAGCGTGTTTGCATGAATCCAGCCCGTTTATTTTCGTATTATTTGTGCAAATCTATTTATGACACAATTAATAAATGTACAGTCTAAACCTATTTATCTCATGTCGTTTTTGTATTATGTTATCGTGTCGTGTCTGAATTGCCGGCCTAGAAAAGGGTGACTTCATTACATTAGTAATCGATTGCCTTCACAACAACAATGTGACAAGTGTTGTAACTTGTCTCATCCAACAGTACAGCCCACTAACAACACACTCCTTTGTTTGACACATGGCCGCAAAATTTATATGTTTAATACTTTTTAAACAAAAAGCTGATTGCCAACTAGGTGAAGTTTTGGTACTTGGGATGTACCATGACAAAGGCCTATATATATATATATATATATATTAGAAATTTGGTCAGAGATCAGTTTAGCTATCAGAAATTTCTAAACTATTATCAAAGAAATAATAATGTATAATTTTTAAACCAATGACATCAAATTAAAGTAATTACACTACTATATATCTAAGAAATAAAGGCACGGCATAAAGACCTTCATGTCTTTCAAAAATTCGCACTAGACTTTCGGTTTTCTAAAATTCATTGTCTTATATTTCGCTTTAAATAATGATATAAGATAGGGAGACACAAATGTATAGTGGGTGTTTGAAGTATATCAAATTATCTGGTTCGATTATATTATAAGAATGGAGTAAGAGAAGATACATGCTTGCCCAAATGATTGTGTGCTATACCGAAAAGAATGTGAAGACTTAGATGAATACCAAGTGTGCAACGAGTCTAATGGAACAAAGCTAAGAAACCTTCAGAGGGAAGAAAAAGTGTTCCAAGCAAATGTGTTGTTACATTCTAATTGAACCACACTTGAAGTGATTGTTTTGGTGCAAGGATCATGCAAAAGATTTAACTTTGTACTATGATAAGAGGATCGATACTAGCATGTCGAGAAATTTGGCAGATTCACCATAGTTGAAGATATTTGATGTGGAGAATCCAGAATTTATCATAGAATCTAAAATCTTTGTCTTGTTTTATCCGTGGAAGGAATGAATCCTCATAATAATTTTACTAGCAAGCACAATCCTTGGAGCATGATACTTGTCAACTATAATTTTTCGTCAGACGTGCATGAAGCGGAAGTTCTTGACATTAACTTTGTTGATCTCTTGACCTAATTATCCAAGAAATAACATTGACATGGATCTAGCACCGTTGATTGATGGGTTGAGGAAATTGTGGGAAAATGGTACAAGTCCAAGATACTTTCCGTGAGGAAACCTTCACACTTCAAGCAATATTGATGTAGACTTTTAATGACTTCCAAGTGCTCGGTTAAGAGTTCAATAGGTTGTCTTATTAGCATGTCAGAAACATCTTTTTTTCGATTAAAGCATGGTAAGAAGACAGTTTTGTAGTGGCCATAGACAATTTTTGCCTATGAACCATTAACATTCTAAACAAAAGAAAGCATTTAATATTAAGACTAAAGAAAGATAAGCTCTAAGACCTTTGATAGGTCAACAAGTGTTTGAGACAATGAGGAATATCAAAGTTGTAATGCCCCCTTATGGACGTCACAGATATCGTTACATTCATTCTTGTTATCGTTATTTAAGATAAATTATTTTAAATAAAAACATAAATTTGAAAACATACCCCAGGATCCATGCACACATTTTTTTATATCAATATTTAATAAATTACTTGATTATAAACAATCCTTAAATAGTTTATTACACCAAAACAAAGGAACCATAATTTAAATAAAAACAACGTAACATTTACAATCTGCTTGCACAGTTTGGTAGGCTGGACTTCAGACTTCGGCAGGTCAAACTTGACAGGCAATCCGAACTTCAACCACCGGTAGGCCGCCTAAGGCTATACAAAATAGGGTTTTAAAATCGCTAAGATCAGCAGGTTGACATATGGTAATCAGTAGGCCAATCATTGTATCAACAAACCGACCAATAATGATCGGTAGGCCGATCTGTTGTTAAAACAAAATTTTTAATTTAAAAGAAGTCTCAATATTTCAAAATGCAGAGGACAAATAATAATACTATAAAGTTAAAAAGACATAGTTCAAATCTTGAAATACTTACTTGTTTAGCTTATTCAACCTTATTGTAGGTGACGTCACCATGGTCTCGATGTGCTGACTCCTTTGTGTGTTCATGTCATACATTCATTAAAAATAAAATCAACATTTATTTTCATGAAATCACTCAAAACCACATGACATAACCCAATACCATATTACATCACACATGCATTCTTCTCTTGAAAACATTAATCCATAATACATTTTACTAGCCTTTAAAACATCAGAACAAAACTACCAATAGAGAATGTAGCTTGACCCTTATGGATTTATAGCTTAATAACTCATAATTCATACACAATTCAAACACCAAACTTGGCAAGGACAAAGTTAAAATATAAACATATTACCATGATTTTTCATTGGTCATAAAAAATTCATTTAACAACTTAAATAAGTCACATGACATACAATACCAAAACTACAAGCAATAGTTAGGCAGTGAACAATCTCAGTTTAAGTCTATTTATCACATTGTTGATGTTGTAGAAAAATCTACAAAAATTAACACATATAATAGACACCTAAAACTATAACATATCCAAAAATAACCTTTAAATAAAATTCAAAACAGTCCAAACCATGCATTAGAATCCAGGGACAATAATAACTTCCAATGTGCCAGGCAGTGAGTTACATGCAATCATCATATTCCAATAATTAAAAGTGAAATTACTATGACCCTAAAATTTATATAACAACTTCTTAACATATAATTACAGAAACACAAAAAGTTTCATCCCCAAGTAAATTCATTTAATTATACAAAAACATTACACAACAAAAGTCTAACAATTCATTGATAAAATAGTCTCAAAATCTAGTCTTAATGAAAATTCTATAATACATAAAATATTCACCATTTCACTGTGAGACTTTCCAGTTCAATGCTTAATATATACATAAATATATATGAAAAATTTCGTGCAAAACAACATTCATTTGCCCTTAGAACAAAGACCATGTTTTTATATAATTTTACTGATTAGCACAATTCAACTATGAGTGGCAGAGAAAAGAAAATTCATATCTCAACATAGAAAAATCGAATTGGCGTGAAATTTCAAGGGATAACACATAACATATACATGAATAACATATTAAAATTTCAACACAAACAAAAATTCCAAGACAAGGTTATAGTAGTCAGATTACAGGAGGAAAATATGTTTTAGAAATACCAAGAATGAGTTCTTATCTTAAAACAAATTCTTCTCAATTTCCTTTCGAATTCACCCAAGGAAAACCCAATATTTCTTTCTATTGTTTGTAGGAGAATAGTGAAGAGAAGAAGGAGAAGAAAACATGAAGAAGGAAAGATAAAGAGAGAGTGTTTTTGAGAGAGAGAAAAAGAGAGAGTGATAGTGAGAGGTATTTTACGTGAAAATGAAATAACGTAAAAGAGAAAACTAATCTTCTGTATAATTATCAGAAATTTTTTAACTAGAATTGGGCAAATTCACGTGGGGAATGGAGAGGATTGGGGAAAGTTAACAAATTTGTTCTTACTTACCATATTTTACAATTTTAAAAGTGGAAACCCTCATCAAATAACCCAATCAACCTAAAAGTCAAGCATTTTATTACCTAAAATAAGGAATCAAACCAAAAATATGTCAATCAATCAAAATTTAATCATCCAATTATATCCAATTAGAATAATCATCTTTGTCACAAATATTGAAAAATTTTTACTGATTGCTTGTCAGCTGTCTTTGGCTTGCCGACTGCTCAATTCGGCCTACTGAAGGCATGAGGTCCGGCCTATCGATCAAGTTCATCGGCCTACCATCCCATGAGGGACAATTTGGCCTGCTGAACTTGAAGGATCGGCCTGCCTAACTGCCGCATACACTAAAATACAACAAAACCCTAATTGATTGCTAAATAATTATCAAACATGCGACTTAAATGACATGAACATCTGAAGTACACCAATTCCACGTGACCGTCACCACTCATCATACTTAAAATAAAATAGTCAGTAACATTATATCATATATGAATAAGGAAATTACTTAACGTCGTTACTCATATGACATAATCCGTTACATGAAAACTGGTGGGTGTTACAATTCTCCCCACCTTATAAGAGTTTCATCCTCAAAGCTCAGAATAGTTGCGAATACTTTGTTCTCATGTCATCTTCACGTTCCCATGTGGCTGCTTCCACTTGGTGATTTTGCCATAAGATCTTGACTAATGGAATTTCTTTATACCTCAAAGTTTTGGTTTTTCGATCTAGAATCTCCATTGGCTTTTTGTCATGACTGAGGTCATCTCGTATTTCGATCACCTATATCCTAATCACCTGCATAGGGTCTAGGACATATTTCTTGAGCATCGAAATGTGGAACACATCATGCATAGCTGACATTTCTGATGGCAATCTCAACTGATAAGCTACTTTGCCTATCCGCTTCACGATTTCAAAAGGTCTGATTAATCTTGGGCTCAACTTGCCTTTCTTCCTGAACCTCATTACTCCTTTCATTGGTGTAACCTTTAAGAACAGCGAATTGCCTACAGCGAATTCTAAAGGCCTTCTTCTTTTATCAGCATTACTTTTCTGATGGCTTTATGCGGTCTCTATTCTCTTTCGTATCAACTTAATAATCTTGAAGGTTTCATTAACAAAATTGGTCTTTACATCATCAACACTTTCCATCAACTTCTTTTCACTAGCTTCATGCCAACATATAGGTGACCTACATTTATGCCCGTACAGGGCCTCATAAGGTGCCATCCCAATCGTCGCCTAGTAGCTGTTGTTGTAAGCGAATTCTGCTAATGGTAACACTTTACACCAACTGATCTTGAAGTTGAGAGTACAAGCCTAAAGCATATCCTCTAAGATCAAATTCGTCCTCTCCATTTGGTTGTCTGTGTGAGGATGAAAAGCTGTACTGAAGTGCAACTTTGTTCCCATTGCAGTCTGTACACTTTTCTAGAACTTGGACGTGAACTTGCTGTCACGATCAAAAATGATAGACTTAGGAATTCCATGAAGCCGCATAATTTCCTTGTCATAGAGTTCTGCTAACTGTTCCATAGAGTAAGTGATCTTGGTGGGAATGAAATGCGCCATCTTCATCAGTTGGTCGACAACAACCCAAATAGAATCATTACCATTCATAGTCCTAGGCAAACCGACAATGAAATCCATTGCAATCTCCCCCCATTTCCATTCCAGTATCTAAATTGACTGTAAATCACCGCCAGGTTTTTGGTGTTCAGCTTTGACTTGTTGTTATGTCCAGCATTTCTTCACATACATTGCAATGTCATGTTTCATCCCAAACCACCAAAAGCTATCCCTTAGATTATTGTACATCTTTGTTGCACCTAGATGAATTGAATAAGGAGTGTCATGAATTTTCGTTAAGATTCTTTCCCTTAAGCTCTCAACGTTGGGAACACATAAGCAGTCCTTAAGATACAGAGTTCCATCATCTGCAATACGAAACTCTTCACATTTTCCTTCCTTTATTTCTTGCTTAATCCTCACAAGGCTTACATCTTTGTCTTGCTTACTCTGAATCTCATCAAATAGCATTGGAGCAAGAGTAAGTGCTAAAAGCTGCCCTGTTATGAGTTCCAAACCGAAGTCCAAAATTTCTTTTCTTAAAGGCTGAGACATTGCTTGTAATGACATCAACGTGGTAGCAGTCTTCCTACTCAGAGCATCAGCTACTTGATTAGCCTTTCCTAGATGATAAAGGATTTCATAATCATAATCCTTTACCAGTTCTAACCATCTTTGTTGTCTCATGTTTAGGTTCTTCTGAGTGAAGAAGTACTTTGAACTTTGATAATCAGTAAAGATCTTGCATTGGACCCTATACAAGTAATGTCTCCATATTTTTAGTGCAAAAACAATGGCCGCTACCTTGAGGTCATAAGTAGGATAGTTCTTCTCATAATCGTTTAGTTGTCTCGATGCATAAGTGATCACTCTGTCATTATGCATTAGAACAGAACCAAGGCCCATCTTAGAAGCATTATTGTAAATTAAAAATCTGTCGCTCCCATTAGGAATGGCCAATACTAGAGCTATAGTTAACCTTTTCTTCAGTTCTTGGAAACTCTTCTCGCATGCTTCTGTCTATTCAAACTTTTTTCCCTTGCGGGTTAGATTTATGAGTGGCGCTATTATCTTGGAGAAGTTTTCCATGAACCTTTAGTAATAACCAACTAGGCCCAAGAAGCTCCTTATCTCACTTGCATTCGTTAGTTGTTTCTAGTTGAAAACAACCTCTACTTTAGTAGGATCTATCATTATCCCTTCCTTTGATACTATATGACCTAATAAATACACTCTATCAAGCCAGAACTCACACTTGGAGAATTTTGCATAAAAATTTTGTCTCCTTAATGTCTCCAGCACAATTCTTAGATGCTCAGCGTGTTCTTCCCAACTCTTCAAATAAACAAGAATATTGTCGATAAACACAATGACAAATTTATTGAGGAAATCATTGAATACGAGGAAACCAAAAGAAGAAGAAGAAGAAGAAGAAGAAGAAGAAGAACTCGAAGAAGCTAAAGTGCTTCTTCTGTGGGAAGGTCAGGCATACAAAGAAGCATTGCAAGGACTTCCTTTCCAAAGGAGGTAGGTGTGATCTTCTGTATTTAGAAACTTGTTTGGTTGAGGAATCTAGTGACATTTGGGTCACAAATTTTGGTGCAACTAATCATGATTGTGTTTCTCTGCAGGGGTTCAAAGAAACGAGAAGTTTGCTTCATGGAGACTTCACGCTTTAGATGGGCGATGGGTTCTTGGTCTTAGAGGAAGCAATGGAAGACGTCTATCTTTATTTTGATAATTATAGGTATTTAATTTTGCGAGATTGCTTTTATATTCCTAAATTCAAAAGGAATTTAATTTCTATAGCTTGGTTATTTAAAGACTTCTATTTGGTTTCTTTTAATAATAAAGTGGTGATTCGTAAAAATAAATCTTTTATCTATTCTAGATGGATGCAAAATAATCTATATTTTTATCAAACTTAAGATGGACTTACTGCTTCATGCTGAGATAAATGATAATAACTTTAAAAGACTTAAAACTTCTCACTCTAATAAAACTTATCTTTGGCATTTGTGCCTTGGTCATATTAACCTAAAGAGGATTTAAAGGTTGGTAAGGGTTGGACCTTTAAGTCACTTAAAGGTGGAATCTATACCTCAATGTGAATCTTGTTTGGAGGCTAAAATGACCAAAAGACCATTTGGGTCTAAGGGTAATAGGGTCGAAGGGGTTCTAGAACTTATGCATAGTGATGTTTGTGGACTGATGAACATCCGGGCTTGAAGAAGGTATGAGTACTTTGTCACTTTTATTGATGATTACTCAAGGTATGGGTATGTATACCTGATGCACCACAAAAGCAAAACTTTTGACAAGTTCAGGGAGTTTCGGGCTGAAGTGGAAAAGCAATTAGGTAGATCCGATTGTGGTGGAGAATACCTTTCTGATGAGTTTTTGGGAGACTTATTAGACAATGGGATTTTATGTCATTTGACTGCATCAGGCACTCTGCAGCAGAATGGGGTAGCGGAGAGAAGGAATAGGACTTTATTAGACATAATAAGGTCTATGATAAGTTATTCATCATTGCCTTTATCCTTTTGGGGATATGCACTATAAACCGCATGTTATCTTTTGAACAATGTGCCTTCAAAATCGGTCCCTAAAACTCCTCACGAGTTGTGGACAAGTAGGAAGACATCTTTAAACTATATTCGCATATGAGGATGTCCAGCTTATGTCCTGTTTAAGGATGCGAATAAGTTGGAAGCATGTTCGGAAGTTTGGTTGTTTGTAGAATATCCAAAAGGGGCTAAATGGGGTTATTTCTATAACCCAAAGAAAAATAAAGTCGTGGTTTCAACTAATGCAATTTTCTTTGAGGAGAGTTACATGAACGACTTTAAGCCTTGAAGAAAAGTGATGCTTGAGGAGTTAAGGAGTGATCCAATCACTCCGGAGGTTTTGAATGAAACCATTCTGATCAAAGTAGAAAGACCAAATGAACCCAAACAACAACCTAAGGGGCTTCGGCATAGTGGGAGGATCGAGCGTCAACCCGAGAGATATATGTTCAATGGGAAAGCCTTCTTGGCTGAACCGAATGAACATGATAGGGATCCTTATACTTACACAGAGGCTATAGAGGATGTTGATTCAAAACTTTGGACAAAGACCATGAACATAGAGATGAAGTCTATGGAGACTAATCAGGTTTAGGAGCTTGTGGATCTCCCTGAAGGGGTAAAACCCATAGGGTGTAAGTGGATCTACAAGAGGAAAAGAGGAGTGGATGGAAAGGTTGAAACCTTTAAGGCTAGACTGGTAGCTAAGGGTTATACGCAAAAGGAAGGAATTGATTACGAGGATACCTTTTTGCCTATAGCCATGCTGAAGTCCATCAATATTCTCTTGTCCATAGCTACCGCTCTCGATTATGAGATTTGGCAAATGGATGTCAAGACGGCTTTTCTAAATGGCTATCTTGATGAGTCCATTTATATGAAACAACTAGATGGGTTCAAGGTCAAGGGTCAAGAGGGTAAGGTTTGTAAGCTGCTAAAGTCAATTTATGGACTTAAGCAGGCTTCCTGTTCTTGGAACATAAGATTTGATCAAGTGATCAAGACTTATGGGTTCTTGCAAAATGTGGATGAGCCATGTGTTTGCAAATACATTAAGGATGAGAAGGTGGTTTTTCTGTTGCTCTATGTAGATGACATTCTGTTAATTAGGAATGACATTGGGGCATTGTCATCGCTCAAATTATGGTTGACCAAGCAGTTTGACATGAAGGACTTGGGTGAGGCTAATTTTGTTCTCAGTATCTAGATCTTTTGGGATAGGAAGAAGAAAATGATAGCTTTGTCACAAGCCGGCTACATAAATAAGATTCTTAAGAGGTTTGCAATGCAAGATTCTCAGAAAGATGGGCAACCATCTAGGTCTTGAATTACTCTTTCTCAGAAAGACTCTCCAAAGTCTAAGGAAGAAAAAGAATACATGAAGAAGTTGCCTTATGCTTTGGCAGTGGGTAGTCTTATGTATGCCATGCTTTGCACACGACTGGATATTTGTTATGTGGTCGGGATTGTCAGTTGATTTCAGGTAGATCCGAGACCGAACCATTAGGTTACGATTAAGCATATTTTCAAGTACCTGATAAGGACTTGAGGGTATATGCTTGTGTATTCGGGTGAAGACTTAACTCCTCTAGGACATACTGACTCAGATTTTCAATCTTGTCTGGATTCGAGGAGATCGACTTCTGGTTTTGTGTTTACTCTGGGCAATGGTTCCATCATTTGGAGAAGTGTGAAGCAAGATTGCACTTTGGATTTAATGATGGAGGCCGAGTATGTGGCAGCTAGTGATGCTTTGAAAGAAGCAATGTAGCTCCGCAAGTTTCTTGAGGATCTTGAGGTAGTTCCTGGTATGGATAAGGCAGTATCATTGTACCGTGATAACAGTGCAGCAAGATTCCACAAGAAAAGTAAGCATATTGAGTGAAAGTATCACATAATAAAGGACTTCGTCCAAGGCGAGCATGTCACAGTCTGTAAAATTACATCAGAGGAAAATTTAGCTGATCCATTCACGAAGACACATACTAGGAGAGTCTTCGAGAGGCATATAGAAGCTATGGGGATGCAAGATTTGTCATATTTACTCACTTTTTGCAAGTTAGAGATTGTTAGACATGTATTCCCTAAGAAGTAAAAATGTAATATGTTTTTGGAGACATTTTTATCAATAAAGAATGCATTCATTATATACACCAAATCTTGTCCTCTTTATGTTCATATTTGTTGAATATATGTTAAGCAAACAATAGTCTAAGATTGTTGGTCTAAACCTTTAAGAATTGGGCGTATGATGGACAGATTATACAGAAGACATGATTCTTAAAGTGACGGTCTAAATCATAAGATCTGCAATTGAGGGAATAAAGTTGAGCACTTTATTCGTGTAAAGATTGTTATGTTGTCTACATCCCTATTGGGAGATGGTTTGTCCTGGCCATTGAAGGTGGACTCTATGAATAGAAACATTGGCACGTTGTCATAGGTGATGATATGTTGGATCGGGACATAAAGTGAATTGATTTGGATTAATAATTCTGTCTCTGTAAATCGATTCACTTTAAACAATCATTTGTATTGTATCTTAATTCTGAGATGAAAAATGGGCCCGTTGTCGTGATTTGTGTCTTTTGATGTACCAAAGGGTGACACCCACATTTTAGTAGTGGAATGCATGTCGATACGTTGGAGGTATGACTCTTGATAGTGTAGACCCATTATTCATAGATATGGAATCCATAGCTTGTCTTTAGGAGTAGTGATATCCTCTTATATGCGTTATTCTGTAATTGAAAAACTAGAGCACTCAACCATTTGGATACATAGGTATAATCAAATGGTATACCGTCTTTGGATGGTAAGTTTTCTAATGGTAAGATAAAAATAATCGAAAAGGTAAGACAGAACTTGTCCTTAAGCCAATTATAGATAATCCTATAGGGATACAATACATTATGATATGTCATGGAGACTTAGCTATTCGGGCTTCGTAATTCTATATAGTTTGAGAGTGCAGCTCTAAGTTTTTAGTGGAGTAGCATTAGAGTTGATAATTATGAAATGTTTATCTGAGATATTGGGTTTCATAATTATTGGGAGCTTGAAGTATATAGGTCCATCAGGTCCTTTTTGCTAGCTCACAAAAACCTGTAATGATATGACATGTTTTTCCAATAATTGGTGACTTATGTTAGATTTATCAGATTAGCTGAAGAATGAGATAATTCATGTTTGTTTATTGGTTGAATTAATTTTGTGACAAAATTAATGCAAGATAAACTTGTTGAATTATTAGTATCAGATAATTCATGTTTATTTATCAGTTGGATTAATTTTGAATTAATTCAAGATAAACTTGTTGAATTATCGGGAATTCATTTATTTTCCTAGAGATTATCTAGATAAAGTTATTTTAATTAGAAATTTTTCTATTGGGTTATTTCAATTAAAACTAAGACTTTATTCTTGTTGATGCTTATCGAGGTCCGGCGTCGAATCAACACCGCGTGCAGCGGCGCATGGTATTCAACTCTTCCCTGTTCATCTCTGCCTGATCGAGTAGACCTACCACAAGAGGAAGGATGCTTTGGAGGTTAGGAAAAGACTGGTTAGTCAACAGACAAGGGCTCTTTGATGCTCAAGGCAGGAGTTGCTTGGCAGAAGACATGAGCTTGTTAGGTGTGAAGGAGCATGCCTGCCAGGATGCAATAAATGCATCCTATTTATAGGCTACCACTTGGATTAGGTTTTAGGTAGGTTTTGTCTGCGACCCGAGTGTCACATCAAGGCGTGTCAGATGGCAAGAGACAAGTGTCATGTTCCTCCGTCGATGGATTGGCCCCCATCAAACGGTGAGTTGTTTGCCATTTGTTGGCTAGTGATGGTGAGTAGCAGTCCACTTTAGAGTGAGAATAGTCTGACCTGAGCTGGTACTCAGTCCGAGGAGGCAACCTGCCGAGGTGCTACCCTGGTGGCCCTGAGAAGCACCTCGGACATGACATCCTGGGTCATTGGGGTCAGTCATAAGCTCCTTGAAACTCCTGTCGAGCTGTTTGGCCGACCACCTGGAGTCTAGTTCCTCGGTAGTGGTGTCGAGCTCACCCTCAACAGTAGCCCCCCAGTTTACCTGGTCGATGCCCGGCCGGGTAGACTATGCCAAATGGGTGAGGTCAGCTATGGAAGGAAGACCAAGCGGCATCCCGAGGTAGTGCGAAATGAAAGGTCACGTGCAGTAACTGGGAGACACGTGTCGCTTTACGATCGACTGCCCCCTGGACAGGCATAATCATCGTGCCTTTTTGTTTTCTGCACTCGGATTTCCCGCCTGAGATGGCTATAAATAGGGCCTTTCTTCTTGTCATTTTCACACAATTAAGGCCACATTTTGAATCCACTGAGTTTTAGCTGCCAAACTGTAGTTACTAGCTCAAAGACTTTATGTTCCCAAGCTTCCACAGTTTAATCAGGTAATTTTTCGAGAAGCGTGAAAAAATGAGTGACTTGTCAGATTCTCATAATGTCAACATTTCCTGGTCAAAAAGTAGTCTAGAGGTCCAATCATCCTCCGTAGAGGTTAATATCGAAGGTCTGTCCTCAGAGCAAGATAGGGTTGACTGGTTGGCCCAAATATCAAGGGTCGACTCCTAGACCGTCCCTGATAAGGAGTTCCTCAACTTGCTAGATGGGGAGTGCCTAGTGAAACCGTATAGTGACGAGAACCCATACATCAGGGCTGCTACTGCTGGCACCTCCCGAGTTACCGCCAGGGAGTGAGCCGAGCTAGAGGTAGCAGCCAACATACCAAGCACTTCCGGTCGAGACTCTAGGGCTCCTGTCCAGGTCGTGGTAGAATAACCGTCGACATCTCTGACAAGGAGTGGGGGGACGAGGAGGCAGAGGGGGCTAAGTAGGTCACCGAAGTAGAAGAGGACGAAAGGGTGCAAGTCACTCGGGTCCAAGGAGTGACCACTTACCGAGTAACCTGACCCGGGTAAACCTCGGTTGTAGCTTACTCCAACGCTATGACGGACTCTTGGCTTGAGAATCTATATGCCAAGTTTAGGATCCCAAATGACATCATCCTCATCATGCCCAAGGAGAACGACTCTCCCCTGACTCCCTTCAAGGGCTGTATAACTTTATAAGCAGAGTTTTTTAGAGCCAGGCTGCGCCTACCTTTCATTCTTTTCTCCGCCGGGCACTAAATGATCTGAATATTTGCCCGGCTTAACTAAACCCGAATAGCTACAGGTTGTTGATCGGGATGTACATCTTTTGGAGGTACCATCAGGCGATCGAGATGCCGTTGGAAGCATTTAAACAAGTATACAAGATGAAAAAGCTTCCCTGACAGTCCGGGTGGTATTACGTCACCGGCTTTAGGAAGGACTTTATTTTGGGCAACCCTGACTCAGATAAGCTCTAGAAATATAAGTGTCGGGGGTCATTATTTAGCCCAAGCCAGTGAAGCCGTCCCTACAGATCAGTGTGTTTCGAGGACATTCAAGCAAGGGCACGTTTGGTCGAAGAGGCCATGGGCGTTGAGCCATGTAATCAGGGTGGTCGAAGACTTGTTTGAGAAGCAGAAAGCGACGAGGCAATAGTTGTTCCTCTCGTTATGGCTGGTTCAGGGAACCTAGCAGAATCAATCCCCCCTTAAACATCCAACCTGCCCTGTCGGTCAGGCAAATAACAGTCGTAAGGCCAAGCACCGTGGACATCCTAGGGCCAAGCACTTCCCGATCCAAGTGGTCGACGAGGGAGTCATCATCGTCCAACTTCGAGGACTTATTAAGTGGCTCCTTCAATGTGGGGCTACCTGTAGTGGATGAGAGCCTCGAGGACATGATGTGGCTCTTATACCCATCTCGTCAGCTCCAAATCGGAGGTTAGCCCTGAGTTTTTTTTTTTACTTGCCGACCTCATTCTGACTCGGGAAGATTTTGAATTTACAGAAATGTCTTCATAGCAGAGCACCGTAGAGGAGGGGCGTGCCCTTATGGAGAACCTCCATAAGAAGAAGGGCAACGTCATGGTGATCGGGAAGAAGCACAAGAGGACTTCAAGGATGGAGCTTCCTCTGTGATCCGAGTAGCCCCCCACATTAGTCCAAGTGCAACCACCCCAGCCGTTGGGGACCAGGGCTTCTTCAAGCGAGACACCTCCTGTCGCCGTTACAACCGTAATGCCCTCTTCGGGAGACCCCTCAAGGAGGCGCGCGAACTGCCGCTAGCACATCCTCAATCACCTCGGGGATGCGGTCCTACAGGATGACTTTTTGGTGAACCTCTGAGGAAAGGAATTCTAGGGCTTGTTCGAAGCTGCCTTCCCCTCTACCACCAAGGTGAATGCTTACTCCACCTCATGCTTCCTTTCTTTTCCTATTCTTTTTGTCGCACATTGATAGTCCTATTTTCCTCATACATGCGCCTTTGTATACATGGCCTATGCAGCCGGGTTGAAGGAATTCAACCTAGAGAAGGAGAGGCACAAGAAGACCTTCCTTGGGAAAAGGGAGATTGAGAAGAAGCTCGGTGAGAAAATTATGGACCTAGAACAAGCCAAGAAGGCTCTTTTTTAGGACGAGGAGGAGTCGAGGAAGGCCTAAAAAGAAGCCGACCAGGCTAAGGCGGTGGCCGAGGAGGCAAGAAGAGAGGCTGCACAGGCCAGGGACGAGGTCACGCTACTTAGGGGCTAGCTAGAAGCCTCATAGGCCGAGAACAGACGTTTCTAGGAGGAGCTCCCCGGCTGACTCGTGCAAGCCATGGAGGAATTCAAGGTATCCCCAGAGCATGCCGACTACTACTACTTCGGCATGACGGGCCTCCGAGACTATCTGATCCGGAAGCATCCTAAGGTTGAGGGCTTCGATTGGTCACTTATAGTCAAGCCAGAGTAGAGCACAGCTTAGCAGCTAGAGTAGGAGGAAGAGGTCATCAAAGTGGACGGCGAGGATGACGGGGACGAGCAAGGCACCGATGGTGGTGAAAACAATTTTGGGGATGGGGCCCAGGCTTAGCTTTTGTTTCTTCTTTTTTGGTTTTATTTTGTGTATCCAGGCTTAGGAGGTGCCTGGTTGACTATACTTCCCCACCACTACTTTTTAACGAAAATTCCTTACCAAGTTCATCGCTTCTCAGATTCTTATATGCTTCATATTTAATATTTTCCAAGTGCGATTATTCTCGGGTAGATATTTTCATACTTCAGGGTGTAAAGTTTCTCGGGAACATAGTTTAGCCTTCGTTTCGTCAAGTTTACATAGACCTCGGCCTTGGAATTGACTAGGGAATTCATTCCATGTTTAATGCTCCTTAGAAGGGGTGTTTCTGGACCATAGTTTTTGAAACTCCCTTTTTCATTCCTATTGTGGTCGAGTTTAATGTCTCGGTGATTACTGAGTTAATCCAAGTAGGGAACCCCCATTTCTCGATCAGGCAGAGTACAACAACATGTGATAACCCGTACTTTGTCACCCCCTAGACTTGTTTAAGTTTATGGAAACTTTTATAAGTCTAATGTTGGTTGGGCATAGTTATGCTAGGGTGACTAATGATTAACTAAACACTGATCAGCTCCCCAGTCCGGTTAATTAGGATGACTCTCCCTCTTCAGGAGTTGTAGTTTGGTCCTCCGGGCTGGAGTTACGGTATCCCTCTTTGGGATTTATCTATTCCTTAAACACGTATTGCTCGATGGAACAAAGTAGGAATTTACATTTCATTGATGTTTTATATTTACATTCAGTCCTATTTGATAGGTCTAATTACAAAAAGAATATAGCCAGAGGTCAAAAAGTATTTTTGGCTGCGATTAACCAAAGAATCTCTTGAGGAGCTTGGCATTCCAAGGATGACCGAGCAAGTTGTCCTCCATGTCAGACAATCTATAAGTGCCTGGCCAGATAATACCAACGACCCTATACGGCCCGTCCCATTTTGGACTAAAAGACCCCAGCCTGGGTTGCAGAACCATGACCTTTTTAAGTACCAAATCTTCGACCTTGAAGTTTCTCGGTTATATCCGCTTATTATAATACCGAGCCATGACTTGATTCTAAGTTGCTTTAAAGATTGCTGCCCGGTTCCTTTTTTTCTTGAGCAAGTCTAGCTCGGACATCATGATCTTGACATTTTAGATTTCATTGTAATGCTTAACCCTAAAGCTAGGTAGTCCCACCTCCACTGGGATGACTGCCTCTACTCTGTACACGAGCGAGAAGGGGGTCTCTCTAGTAGTTGTCAGGGTAGTTGCTTGGTAAGCCTAAAGCACGTTTGGGAGCTCATCAATCTATGCTCCCTGAGTCCCTTAAGCTTTTTCTTCAAGTTGTCCTTTGATTGTTTTGTTGACCGCTTCCACTTGTCCATTACTTTGTGGGTAGCTTGGAGAGGAGAAGAACTTCTTGATGCCGAGCTGCTCGCATAGGTAGAGGAGACTTGAGGACTCGAACTGTTTCGCGTTGTCGGTGACGATGGTATGCGGGATTTCAAACTGACAAATGATGTTTTTCCATACGAAGTTGGTACACTTTGACTCGGTTATATTGGTGCATGGCTCTACCTCGACCCATTTGGTGAAGTAGTCAATGGCCACAATGTAGTACTTAAATTAGGACCGAGCTTGAGGAAGGGGCCCGATCAATGGCCCACTTAGCCCACTTAGCAAATGGCATGCCGATGTAACCGAGGTGAGTGGCTCGACATGGTGTCCGGGCACCCTTGTGAATTGCTGACATTTGAGGCATTTCTACGAGAAATCTTTGCAATCCTGCTCCATGGTCTACTAGTAGTACCCCTGTCGGAGACACTTTTGGGTGAAGGATCACCCCTCAGAATGATTACCATATAGGCCTTCGTGAATCTTCCTCATTAGATACTCGGTTTCTTTGGGCCCAATGCACTTCAGGCATGGTGTGGTGTAGCCTCGCCAATATAATTTTTTGTCGAACATCGAATACCGGGCCAAGCTATTGCAAATCTGACTTGCCTCTTCTCAGTCACCGGGCAATTCGGCTGTGGTCAGGTATCGGATGATTGGATCCATCCATGTGGCCAGGGCTCTTCTATCACACTTGTTCCTTCCTTGTTTATGCTAGGCTTGGCTAACCTTTCAATGAGGGCCGAAACTAGGTCACTGTTGCCAAGATCTGATGTTAGCCGAGCAACTACATCTGCCTCCAAATTTTTTGATCTAGGGATCTGCTTGAATGTGTAAGACTTGAACTAGCCGAGCATCATTTTGACCTCCTGCAAATATGCGGCCATTGACTCTGTTTGGGCTTAAAATACTCCAGTGACTTGCTAGACAACAACCAACATCAAGTCGCTGTGGATGACTATGCGATCTACCCTAAGGTCTTTGGCGATTCTAAGTCCGGCTAGAAGTGCTTCATATTCTGCCTCGTTGTTTGAGGCCTTAAAGTCATATCGGAGTGCATAGATCACCTTGTATCCATTCGGGCCTGTTAATATCAGCCTGGTGCCCTAGCCTTCCATGCAAGAAGATTCATCAACAAAAAGCTTCCAGTTTAGTTTCGCCATGGCATGACCCACACTACACCTGGGGGCGTCTTGTACTTCCACGGGCTCCTTCTTAACTAATGGTGTGACTTGCCTCGGCATCGATGAATTTAGCGATAAAATTTATGAGGGCTTGAGATTTAATGGCTGTCCTCGACACAAAATGAACATCATATTGGCCAGCTTGACTAACCATTTGGCCATCCATCCTAATATTTCCAAGCTCTAGAGAACTTGCTGAAAAGGGAACTTGGTTGGGACCCATATAGTGTGGCCTTGAAAGTAAGGCCACAGCTTCCAAGCAGAAGTAATTAATGTAGATGCCTACTTTTCAAGTGAGGGTATCGCTGCTCGACTCCCTGGAACGCATGGCTCATATAGTATATAGGTTTTCCAGACTCTGTCCTCTTCTCAGACAAAAGCTGAGCTTACGGCCTTCTTGGATACGGCTAGATAGGCAGATAATATTTCTCTAGGCAAAGGTTTGGATAGGAGTGGGGGTGTGGCTAAATACCTTTTCAAATTCTAAAAGGCTTTTTCACATTCTCTGCTCAACTCAAACCTCCCCTTAAGTGCCTCAAAAAATGGATGGCACTTGTCGGTAGCCCCGGAGACAAACCTGGAGAGAGCAGCGATCATGTCGATGAGTTTCTGCACCTCATTTATAGTCCAAGATGAATGCATGTCCATAACTGCTTGGGCCTTAGCTGGGTTAACCTCTATACCTCGTTGGTTGACCAAAAATCTAAGAAACTTGCTCTAGCTAAGCCCAAACGCACACTTCATCGGGTTGAGTTTCATCCCATATTCCTAGAGAATGTCGAAGCTTGCTCAGATATTAGACATGTGATCAACTGCTTGGAAAGATTTAACTAGCATATCATCCACACAGACCTCCATTTTTTTGTTGATCAGTCGAGCAAACATCTTATTGACTAGGCGCTGGTAGGTTGCCCTGGCGTTCTTCAGCCCAAAGGGCATTACCACATAGCAATAGAGCCCTTGGTCAGTAACAAAAGCCGTCTTCACTTGATCTTCCTCAGCCATTCTTATTTGATTATATCCAGAATAAGCGTCCATGAAGCTGAGCAGCTCGTGGCCGGCCGTTGCGTCGATGAGCTGGTCTATTCAAAAGAGTGGGAAACAGTCTTTCGGGCAGGCTTTATTCAAGTCGGTGTAGTCTATACAAACTCGCCATTTCCTATTTGCCTTCTTGACGAGAACAATGTTGGCTAACCATTACGGATACTTGACCTCTTAGATAAATCCTGCTTTTAGGAGCCTTTAGATGTCCTCATTGATAGCAGCATATCTTTTCGGATTGAAAGCCCTTCTCTTCTATATCATCGGTTTGTGATCGGGTCAGACATTAAGTCGGTGACAGATTACACTTGGATCAATGCCGGGCATGTCTTCATGAGACCACACGAACACGTCCTGATTCTCAAAAAAGAGCCCCTCGAGGTCGACCTAGATCTCAGGTCGTAGCTGGGATCTGAGTTAGACAGTGCACTCGAGATGTTCAGGGTCTAGGTTGAACGGCACTAAGTCTTCGACCGGGTGGCTCTTACCTCTTCCTCGGGAAGTCGGGGTCAAGATCAAAGAGCATCTTGGGCACCGGGTCGGCAAGAAGATCTATTTCGTCAACCATGTGGATGGCCGAGACATATAACTGTTGAGCTGACGCCGCTCTGACGACATTGGCATAACAAGCTCGGAAGTCCCTTTGAGACGAATAGATTACTCCAACCCTAACCTTTGTTGGCAATTCCATTGTTAGGTGATATGTAGAGACTACGGCCTTCAGTGCGTTCAATGTTGGGTGGTCGATGATGATATTATACTAGGAGGGTTTGTTGACGACTAGGAAGTCGATGACGCGCGTAACCTGAGTAGCACCCTTTTCGAAGGTCACAGGCAGGCCGACCTTCTCGATTGCTCGGATGCATTCACCCGTGAAGCCAAAAAGTGGGGTCTGGACCAGGACTAAGGTAGCATTGTTGATCTTCATTTTATTGAAAGCTTGCTTGAATAGAATATCAGCTGAGCTACCATTATTAATCAGCACTCACCGCACTATGTTGTTGGTGATATGCAACTCGTACACGAGGACGTCATTATGCAGATAAATTAATTTACCCGTTTCTTCCTCTGTAAACATGATTGGGGTTTCTTGTTGACATGCTCGGACATGTTGATGAACTTGCCTCGCTTGACCAGTCGAGCTTCTCGGACATATGCCCTCCACCCACTCGATGTGTCCCCGATGATAGGCCCTCTGAAAATCGTGTGGATAATGTTCTGGGGTTTTGAGGTATTCCCACCATCATTACATAAGCGGTTTGGCGCGCCTTGACCAGACGGGTCATTCTTCCCAAAGGCCGAGCCCAGAGTCAAGACTAGCTCAACAAATTCTCTCAAGTGTCTCTCTCGGACTAGTCTTTCAATCTGGTCCTTCAGTTGGATACACTCGCGGGTATTGTGTCCCACGTCCTTATGGAACTCGCAATATCTTGTTTGATCTCGCTTTGCCTTGCTGCCCTTAAGCTTGGGCGGTGGCACCAACAGATTTCTTCCGCTCAACTGGGCAAGCACTTCGTTGATGTTGGCTACCAGTGGTGTATAGCTTTGAAATTTTTTGGTCGGCGTCTTTGGCTTCTTGGGTTTCTTTTCCTTCTTCTATTTCTTGCTCTGCTCAGCATTGGTCTGCTCTGGGGCCTTCTTTTGTTTCTTCTCCTTCTTTGTTCCACTAGAGCTGGCCTTCTCTCTGCGGCTCTTCATGTATTATACCACATCGACGTACCTTTGAGCGTAGCCGAGCATCTATGAAAAACGTGCTCAGTTGCTTGAAGGCCAATGACCAAGCAAGTTTTTTGTCCCAGAGACCCCCTACAAAAATGTGTTTGAGGATCTCGTCTTCGACATGTTTGACCTCAAGAGTTGCTCAGGTAAACTGGTTTATGTAGTCTCAGACATTGCCGTCTCCTTGCTTTACGGCGTACAGGTAAGTAATCTCCTTTCTCCTCGTTTTTGTAGTGGAGAAGACTGCCGAGAAGGCGTCTGCAAGTTGTCGAAAAGAAGTGATGGAGGCTGGCTCAAGTCACCGAAACCATTGCTGAGCTGGTCCGGTAACTATTAGTGAAAAGGCCTTGCACATTGCTGCGTCGCTAACATTCTGAAAGAGCATGTGTCCCCAGAACAAGTCAACATGGTCGTCCGCATCTGTAGTCCCGTCATAGGCCTTGATTTGTGGGACCTTGAATTTGGGTGGCATAGGGGCTTGCATTATTACATTTGGAAACAACGAGTCCAGGGCACCTACGTCATCCAAGCCAAAACGATTGTTACGAATCTCGTCGATTTGGTGTTGTAGCTCCTGAAACTAGCGACTGTTTGTATCCTCAGGTAGTTCGACACTATAGGGTGCTCTGCCCTCCACGCGGTCACCTGCCCCGGGTTGGCGAACTTGTTGCACTTCTCCTCAATGTCCGAACTAGTCAAACACGGATGTTCGAGAACCTTATGGTGACGGTACCCATGCCTCATGAGGGCCAAGTTAACCTTCTTGGATGAGCCTATTGTTGGCCGAGACGCCATGTGTGGAGCCTCTAGAGCGCTTGGAATCAACTTCGTTGGGGTCGACGGCATCCCGTCTTGCTTGACCTCTAGCCTGGTCAGCTGGGGCTAGAGGTAGGAGGCTAGGTGCAGCCTAACGTTGAGCTTGTTGCGCGAGCTGTTGTGCGAGTATCGAAACTGCATTTGTAAGTTCCCAGATTGGGTCTTAGATGACTAGGTCCTGTACTTGTTTCGCCCTGGCCGTGCTCCCTTATCCCCTAGATCAGGACCTCGTAGCCCGGGAGTGGCCCCTAGGTCTAACCAGGTTTTAGTGCCGGTTTTGAACGTCTCCTGACCCCTCTTGTCGGGTAGCATCATCTCGAGCATTCCCTCAAGTTACCATCTCAGTCTTCGAACTCATTGTGGCTGGTGTTTCTAAGTGAAGGTGTAGGCGCCCTCCTTCTAGCACCAAAATGTTGATTCTTACCGAGGTCCGACGTCAAATCAACATCACGTGCAGTGGCACACGGTATTCAGCTCTTCTCTGTTGGTCTCTGCCTGATTGGGTAGACCTGCCACAAGAGGAAGGGCGCTTCGAAGGTAAGGAAAAGACTGGTCAGTCAACAAACAAGGGCTGTCCGATGCTCAAGGTAGGAGTTGCTCGGCAGAGGACGGGAGCTTGTTAGATAGGAAAGAGCATGCCTGCCAGGATGCAATAAATTTGTCCTATTTATAGGCTACCACTTAGACAGAGTGTTAGGTGGCTTTTGCCCAAGACCCGAGTGTCAAATCAAGGCGTGTCAGGTGGCAAGAGACAAGTGTCACATCCCTCTGCTGTTGGATTGGCCCCCATCAGACGGTGAGTTGTTTGTTATTTGTTGGCTAGTGATGGCGAGAAGCAGTCCACTTTAAAGTGAGAATAGTCCAACCCAAGCTGGTCCTCAGTCCAAGGAAGCAACCTACCAAGGTGCGACCCTGGTGGCCTTGAGAAGCACCTCAGACATGACATCCTGGGTCATCGGGGTCAGTCGTAAGCTCCTTGAAACTCCTGCTGGACTGTTTGGCCAACCACCAAGAGTCTGGCTCCTCGACGGTGGTGTTGAGCTCACCCTCAACAATCCTATAGAATCTTGAGTGGAAAATAAAAGATTCGCTGAGATTTTTATCGGCAAGTCAATCCTCAGGTTCGGCCTGCCGATGGGGCAAGTTCGGCATGCTGGTTAGACAAATCGGCATGTCGATTGCACGATAAAAAGATTACGCATTTTCACACAGATTTTATTAGATATTGATCCGAATTTGATTTTGATTTGAATTTTGAAGCATTATCTGATAAAGGCTGACTACTGGGCCCAATCTCTATAAAAAGGAAGTAAGTCTCACTATTATTTAGATCAATGTAACTTGGAGTGGATTGACATGTATAGGTCTCCCAAAATTGGAAGAAAAATCACATTGATTTGTTAAGTATAATGAAAATGAATAGAAAGAAGTCATGTGAAAACTTGTACAGGTTACAAAACAATGTTTGAACCAATAGAGTAATATATTTTGAAATTTAAAAGACAAACTTACATAATTGGAGGAAACAAATATGATATGTGAAAAGAGTCTAAATATGCCGTCGTCTTCTTATCCTCTTAGTTGTCTTTTCTATTATTTATCAATACGTAATTTAAACTCAATAATCTAAACATACGAATGAACTTAAAAAAATAAAAGTTGTCAAATAATTCACTCAGGTGTTAAAATTTAATTAGAGGGACAAAAATTAATGATTCGTTTAGGAAATAGATTCAAATTAGTGATTTGATTTGAGTTAGTGTGATTTGAATTAGAATTTGAGTTAGTTATATGAATTGTTATTCGAATTGACGTTTGGATATGCATTTAATTTTAATATGAGTATGAAATAAAATTGAAATTTATGTTTGGAGGTAGTGAAAATAGTTTTTGAATTATCAACAAATCTAATAAAATCTTAATGTTAATGATCTTAAAAAATATATAATTTGGATCTTAATTTATTCCTCTCTTCATTAGGAACACAATGAAAAAAATCATCTCAATTGGATAACAAATGAAAAAGTTATGATTTTTCCTTAAATATAAGAGAGAAAATTTTAGTTTTTACTGTAGTAAAGATATCTGAGTATTAAAGGTTTAGGTGTGAATTAGATTCTTGATACTTAAAGGATTCAGATTTTATAGAAAATAAACACATACCAAAAAATTTTAAATACATGAATCTAAATTTGAATCTAAAAAATCTTAAAAATTTTCAAAACAAACAAAACCCTAAAACAGCTGGTCTTGATTTCTTAAAAAAAAGCCCAAAAACACACAAAAAGAGTTTAGAGTTTGAGGAGACGGACGGGTGCGTTTGAATGTTGATGAGTAAAAATGACGTAAGCGATAGTTGTTTGGGTGGGAAATATAAAAACAAAAAAAGGGGAAGGGGCAAGCCTTGAAGCTCTCGTTTTTCCATCTTTTCTCCTTCCTGTACATATCACTTCCTAAATCAGGGAATTTCCGCCATCTAAATGGGTTGTTCCTCGTCTCTTCCAGGTAAATCCCAAACCAATTTCATCCCCAATATACAAGTTTTAATCCCGTTTGAAGATTTATTTCACTGAAACTCTTGCGTCGAGCCCGTTTATTTCGTCGATTCTTTTGATTGATGAGCCGCAAGATGCTGAAATTGATAGCGATTGTAATTTCTTTCAGTTGCTTAGCTGAGCTTATTCATTGATGATTGATGAATTTAGGGGATAATTATTGAACTTAATTTGATTGGGATTTTGGGTGTGCAGATGGGGGGGGCTCTGCTAGGTTGGTGGGTCAAAATTCGGAGAACGCTGGTGTACCAGATTCGAAAAATCTTCGCGTAAAGGTAAGAAAGATTAGAGCTTTTATTTAAATTATGTGGTTAATTTTGAGTTTGATTTATTTTTTCAGTTGGTTTGTTCATGTACTTGCTAATTGGAAGATTTTAGTATTTGTATTTGTATTTTTTTTTTTTTGAGCAAGTATTTAAATTTGAAAGACAAGTGAAAATAGGTGTTTGAGCCTTAAATAAGGGTTTTTTGATTCATTTATTTTCGAGATTTTTAATGGTATTACGTGCAAGTAACCATCTCTTTTTTACTGTTCACAGCTTGTTCTGTTAGGTGATTCTGGAGTTGGTAAAAGTTGTATAGTTCTTAGATTTGTTCGCGGTCAATTTGATCCGACATCCAAGGTAAAACTAAAAGAAAATTTCAGTTATGTGAAAACATTCTTTTTTTCTTCTTCTTATTCTTTGGTTATTATTATTATTTTTCTTTCCTTTTTAAGCATGGGCAAGTATGTGGTTAACATTTCTCCATATTTCTGATTTTGAGTATCTAACACTAGCTAGATAATGAGGTTCATAGCTAATAACTACTGTTTGGTCAATCTAAGCTAGCTATGAGATAACATCTTTGAAATGAAAATCACTGAAAGGATACGAATTTAGACACAAGGCTCTCAACAAGCTTATTGGTATATGTTGAAGAAATGAGTAGGCATGACCTTTATGTATGTCCTGCTTGCCTAGTGTGGCATGATGATAGGACTTGTAGTTTGTTAAGGGAATTAGCAGTTTGTTAGTAGCTTTTAGACTTTGGATAGCTGGCAGTTAGAGTTTCTTAGAAGTGCTTGTAGTATAAATAAGAGGGTTGGTAGATAATGAAAGGCAGGCCTTTGTTAACTGGGAATTATCTGGGGAAGCCAAAGTGGGGAGGCGTAGCAGTTCCTCAAACTACTGCTGGGTTTGTTTGTAGAATCATTGTTTTAGGGTTTATCCAAGAAAAATATTCAACAATAAAGACTGATTTTCTTTGCAATTCTGAATTGGTGTAGCTGGTTCCTATCACATGATATGCAGATGCACACTTATCACTATGGAATGCTGGAGTTATCTGATGTAGCCTTGTAGGACCACAAGGGAGATTGAAACCATTAAGGAAAAAAAAAAAAAAAGAGATTCTATGAAGAGAACCAAAACTCAAGAAGAGGAAACTAGTAACTCAATATTCATTAACCAATCACAACTTTCTAAATTAGAATTACAATCACTAAGGTACTTATAACGATATAAAATAACAAAAAGATAATAAACTTAACTAAATTTGAAAAATCCTGTAAATTATTATAATCCTAAATAAAAAATAAATAGACGAAATATATCCTGATAGATAACTATACAAATATAAATTCAAAATTCTAATCTAATTCTACATCAATATTGAAGAGGAAAATCAATCAATTTTTCCTATTGTGATTTCAGGTCACTGTTGGAGCTTCCTTCTTGTCACAGACAATAGCTTTGCAAGATTCTACAACAGTGAAGTTCGAAATATGGGACACTGCTGGCCAAGAGAGGTATTCACGGCCAATTTATTATTAAACATTTTGAATTCTATGTATATTCGCGTTCTAAATAATCACTTGCATTTGACATCTTATTTGAAATTTTATCTTAATGTGTTGGTAGTTCTGCGTAGTTCGTACATACTTCCCCCCATTATTCTTCTTTGGATTCACATTTTCTAGTTAAAATTCAGTTGTTGATTGTTTCAGATATGCTGCATTAGCTCCGCTTTACTACCGAGGTGCTGCAGTTGCCGTTGTTGTGTATGATATAACAAGCCCAGAATCATTCTCCAAAGCACAGTATTGGGTGAAGGTAATTTACCATTTTTGTTCTATTGCCTTCTATGCAAAAGTTCATAAAATTACAACTATATATCATTGTGGTTGGAATTGGCTTCATAACTTACTCTTTTCCTTCTGCCTCATTGTTTATTTAGTTTCCTGTTAGGCCAGTCAGCAATCGGCACTTTATAATATCATCTACTCTGTAAATAAGTATGTAGATGCAGATCTTTTTTACTTGGTCTAAGATCTCTTAAAGTTGGGCTGCTGGAGTAAGTTTATACCATGTTGGGGATGTCACATCTTTGATGACTGGTTAAATGCATGATTATTTTCTCGCTGCATATCCATTCCAGTGAAAATATGTACATAAATTCCTATTCAACTATTCTCAAAACTTCAAATCAATAGTTTATATCTAGTTATGATTTCCTGGAATTTTCCATCCAAGTAATTGATAAAGCTGAGCATTCTACAGGAGCTGCAGAAACATGGAAGCCCTGATATAGTTATGGCCTTGGTTGGTAATAAAGCTGATCTTCATGAGAAGCGAGAAGTACCCGTTCAAGTGAGTGCTGTTCTACTACTATCCAGTAAAATGTTAATGCATAGTTTTTCTTTCGTCAAGTAAAAGATAGAAATTTATTGACCTTATGTTCAAATATTGAATTATGAAGGATGGTGTGGACTATGCGGAAAAGAATGGGATGTTCTTTATTGAGACATCTGCAAAGACGGCAGATAACATCAATCAACTGTTTGAGGTACCTCTGATTTTTTCTACCGGTATATTCTTCTGGGAGTCCTTGTGCTATATTTTGTATTTGTGCACATCTGTAATACACTGCCATTAGGGGCCATAATTTATAAAAATTGCCGTTTGATTTGCAAATCGCCATCATCTGAATCACCGCGTATCAACTAAAAACCATAAATTAAGGATCTTTATACATGAGTTAATTTGGTGATTTAGCGTGCTTTGGGATATTGTTTGAATAAGTAAAGTTCTTTAACATATAACAAACATATCCTGCAGCATTTTTCTCTCTAGCATTTGCCTTAATTCTCTCAAAACTAGGCCTCACAATTCCGGCACTATGAATGTATGGAAAGTTGGAAAGATATAAGAAATGTCTGCTTGCTTGTTCCCCTACGTACATGCATAACAGCTTCCAAACTGTTCCATTTTCACTTGTGTGCTGTTGGGGATGTAGATCTTGCTTATAAGCTTCTATGGGCTTAGTGGGAAACCATGTTTAGATCGTAATTTTGTCTCGAGCTTCAAAGCAAGATTCTTCGTGAACTGAGAGCGGTACCTTTTTTTTTTTTTTTTTAATACAGGAAATCGCAAAACGATTGCCTCGGCCAACTGCTCAATGATTGTAGAGCCTCTGAAAGTGAATTGGTAAAAAAGAGTAGTGCTCTGGGGGAACTCATTTACCCCCCTGTAACTACAAGTTAGTGTATATTATGAGGACATTTTCCAAATGCCTGTCTTTTCTGATGGCTGTGGTCTTCTGTGATGTTTTTCACGGAAAAAAAAATTTACAAGGAAAGACAGAAGATTATAAAATCTTGGTGTGAAAATTATCATATTGCTTTCCCCTAAAAATGAAATTGTTATTTTGCTTTAACATGTCTTCTTCGATTGCAAATACTGACAGTTTCTCCGTTCGCGCACGTGCACAGAGGTATATATGATGAGTAAGGCTAACTTTGTGTTTGATAAAAGTGGTTTCTATAACTTTTTTAGTTATAAATAGTGTAAAATTTTTACATATTACAGTAATAATTAAAAAAATTACTGCAGTATAAAGTTTTTATATACTATATTAAAAGTGATTTTAATCAACGATTTTTACTATTTTTTTAAACATCCTATAATTGTTATTTTTATACCAATTCTAAATTGTCATTAATCTTTCGATAGAGGTAGTATTTCTTGTTTAAAAAAAGGGTAAACATAATGAAGAAAAAAAATTCAAAAGCATGTTTGGTCAATTTGCATCCGTGTGCATGTGTTCATGCATTGTTGGTCGGTACGAGAAAGTGTGCACTTTTTGTACATGGATTTGCAGACAAAAAGGGAAACTTAGCCGAGCGCTGACACGTCACCCACATTAGATACACAAATACATATCAGTCTATACACTTATCGGAGCCACGTCGTTAGCGTCGTCACAGACCAGTAATTGCACGGATTCATCGGAGCGACAGTAGCATTGTAACTGACCGGTAAATATTTAAATCTACTGGAATGATGCCGGCGCCGTCATTTATCAATAAATAAACAGGTTTTATTGGGAAAAAAAAGAAGCTTAAAAAAGTGCCAAACACAAAATATACAGAAAAGAGCGCTACTCTATTTGGCCCCGTGCCGACCGCCGTGTGTCCACCGATTCCGCGTACTCCATTATGATCGTAAATATTCTACTTTCTTCATTTTTTTGGGAAAAAAGAAATGCTATGATTTACAATTAGTTTCTAATAAATAAACTGTGATAGAAACTCAAAACTAAATTGGTGCACGATATACATGTTTATTAAAAAAAATTTAAAAATATAAAAACATATGTATAGAAATTTATGTAATATTATATATTTGGAAGAGTTTTTAATAATAATATCTCTCTAGGTGGTTATCGAATCTAATTATGGTTACAATTATATTACCTTTATTATTAATTTGATGATGTGGTGTTTGTATGATTTGTTATTACATGTTAAGCAACTTGTTAACTTAATCAAAAAATTATTTTTTTCTTCTAATTTTTTAATCACTAATATAGAAATTACTACAATAATGATTGAGATTCTTGCAATCTTCATGGAATGAAACAAAGATTTATGTTGAAGAGAAAATTGTTACCTTTTTTTGTCCAACTAACTATTATTTGAGTGGGGTGGGTTTAACAGAATGTTCATCATTGTTCATCATTTTTTTTTTCACAAAATGTCTTTGATAATAATCTCTGACTCTGAAGAGAAATCAAAGTAATCTTCTAGGGCAGCTAGTCCTAAGAAATAAGAATGAAGCTAGAACTAAATGATGACTAAATGATGAAGTGAATTCCTCCTCCGAAGCGTATCAAACTTGAGGAGCAACTACACTTCTATGTTGGTGGATTAAAATCCATATATGCTGATTGAATGGCAAGTCAATTGAGAAGTTGCACAATTATGTGAAGAAGATGTACGAGGCTGCTGGCATAGTTGATTAAACTTGGCATCTTTTTTTGTTAATAAGTACTCCTTTTCAATTTAATAAAAAGGTTTCTTTTTTCTAT
>CAMOHE010050261.1:0-15537 GCA_946598075.1 Artocarpus hirsutus
AAATCTAACCTCGAATCAAAGCTTGAAAACGTCGTTTTTGTTGTTGAATCTTGTTCCCGAGCCTTCGATCTCCTAGCCCGAAGCTTGAAAACGAAATTTGTTTCAAAAATTTTGAGAGATTGAGAGAGAGAGAGAGTGAGTGAACCGAGAGGAAGAGAGAGAGTGACGAGAGAGGGGTGAGTGAGAGAAATGGGAGGAAAGAGAGAGAAAATGAAATAAATAGAGGAAAATAGAGAAAGTGGTTGCACAGAACTATGTGCAACAGCACACCATTTTTCAAATCAAATTGCTTTGTAAAAATTTAAATTAACAATAAAAAACAATTTAGAATAATTAAAAGTCACTAAAAAGTAATTAACACAAGGTTTCCACAAAGTAATCAAATTAAGTTCAAAACACGTATCATGGCACACTAATTCACCATTTAACATTCTAATTCTATTTAATTAACTTCGGGGTGTTACATATATATATATATATATATATATATATTCTACCTCAACAGAGCCTCAAACTTTTGAAAATGATTTATTTCGTCTTACTACTCGATGTTATATTGACTAATGATTAATAAGAGATTACCAAAATGAAATATTTCCCACAATGAAAACCTACTTAATTGTATATAATTATGTAATTCTAAACTAAGACGATGTTGTTTAATAGAATGATTAAATCAAGCTAAAAAAATATAATTGATAGGAAATTATTCAGCAATTAAAGCCTAAAAAGAACCATATTGATTAGGTCTATCGTTCCTTCTCAACACCCAACCGCATTCTCAAACTCTCAGTGCTTGTATTTATTTAGTAAACTAAATAATAATATCATATAATATGATGGAATATGATGATGTGTATATCGCCATTTAGTTGCCTGTCTTATGCCCTAGCCAAATTATATGAAATTGGGAATCATTGTCTTTGTTCCACATAGTACAAGCCATGCAAATCGGCAAATTAATTGGCAACCTTTACCCAATAAAAAGTGCGAAAATGCATGAAAAGCCCAAAATGATGTTGATTGCACAACCTCTATACACATTACAAGGCAACCAATCTCACCAACCATATTAAAAACAATGCCATAATATAAATAAACCATCATTACAAGTTGTTGGCATAAAAGAAATTTAAAGGGAAAAAAACAATAGGGTCTTGGTTTATACCTTTCTCTTGCATGGTATAATAACGATAAGAACAAATAATGTTGTTCAAACCACTCATATATTATATAAGGATACGCCGTCGCCTCTTTTTTTTTTTTTTTCCTTTTTATGTTGTTTATGAAATTTTATAGAAGTTGCGTTTTGCTGTTTCAAATTTTGTTCCTCCTAAAACTTTACATATTTTTATTTGTCTCATTTTATTAATTTAGTCACATCTCACTATTGATTTTTTTTTTTTTTTTGGCTCCGTCTCTTGCGATGTTTGACATAATATTGTTGTATACTTTCTATATTATCACAATTTAGTTGAAGGACGGTTGTGTTTTTGGGACTGTGGACTTTTTCCTCGTAAAACAATGGACATAGACATTGTAGCCCACTAAGAAAGCGACATGCCAGCAAATTTCTTGTGTGCCTAGCTTTCTCCGCATGGAAAATTTGGCATCAAGCCAACTTCAAGACATTAAAATCTTAATAAATAACTACTCTTATACAAAAAAAAAAAAAAAAAGAAGTTCACATCTATACAAAAATAAGAAATAAAAATGAAGAGGGCATATGCCCATGACCTAAGCTCCTTCCACCAGCAGCAATGGTAGAGTTATTTGGGTGGTTGGCGCCTAAAACTGTTTGTGTTTTCTTTTTAAATATTTTGTTAAAAAAATATTTTGAGATTTTTTAATATTCTTTAAATTTGAACCTACTCAGATCAATTTATAGGGTGTTTATAGGAGTGGTTGAAACTGAAAATGTTGGTTTGAAAGCTATAACATGTGAAAGTTTTAAACCGTAGTAACCTTTTGCCTTTACTGCAACTACTAAGAGCTTTGCACTATATCAAACAACTACTTAATCAAATTACCATTCATTAACCTCATTTGAAAATGAAAAGTCTGCTACTCGTTTGCTTTATGTATAAATTTGGATGATGTTTTGTTATATTAGTAAGGAATGCAATGATCACTTCTGAAAAAACAAGGAGAGAAATTTCCACAAGCTCAATAATTTGAGGGTATCTATAAAATTACAATTAGTAACATGTTACTTTCTATATAATAGGCCTATTTTAAAAACGATTTTATGTAATGCAAGTAAAAAAGAGGAATTGTTAAAAATTGGAAAGCAAGTTGAGAAAAAACCTGTAATTGGGGGCACTTATGAAATTAATCCATAAATGAACGCAAGAAAGAGCCCTTTGGAGCTCATCACTGATTGAAGCCATCACTTTATTTTGAAGATGTGGGATCGGATTATAATTATAGGTTGTGCCTAGGTAAAACCATAAAAGCAAAAGAGGGATTTTTTTTTAACAAATTCCCTTGAAAGAATTCGGATTTGCTTTTCATATGGTTACAAATAAGTATATGGAAACGACTAATTTTTATTTTGGACAGAAAAAAATTTTAAAAAATAAGAAACTTTGTCATGATAGTAGAAGGACGTGGGGTGCTCTTAAGCCTATAATTAGTGGGTTTTTTAGAGGAGGGACGTTTATGATTCAAAATTCAAACGGCTATAAGACAAAAGTTCAAATTCAATGAAAGGAAAGTGAGCATAATGTGTGACGCTGGACAGATTGGGACCGAACAAAGGGCGTCTTGGCCGACAGCGCTAAAAAAAAATCTCACAAAAAACAATTGCAAAATTTCGAGGCCTGGAATATGAGACCAAACCATGTGGTTTGACCATTGATGGTTTTAAATCGATACAAGTTGAACCGAATAGTTCAAACGCAAGCAAAATTTTTCAAAATTGATTTTGCATGGACTCAAACATCACATCAAAATCCAAAATCATTTAGACCACTTCAATAAATACAGAGGGGAATGTTTAATGGGGTGTTTGATAATATTAATTAGAATTATAGTTGTGTTTATTGAGTGGTGCAAAGTTCTCATAAAAACAAAAAATTACTACAATATAAAATTTTTATATATTATAATATTTTAAACTACAATTATAATTTTAACCATATTTTTTAAATAACGTCTTAGCCCATGTAAACTTCAGACTTCACCGGCCTCCATTCTTATACTATCCTTTAGCAATTTAATGGCTTTTTGGCTGAGTGGTGGGAACCACGGTTCTCATCATAAATTCAGTTATAAACAGTGTAAAGCTATCATATATTATAGTTACAACAAAAAAATTACTACAGTGTAAAACTCTCACATACTACAACAAAAATAGTTTTAATTAACGGTTTCTGTCATTCTTCTAAACACCCTTAACAATTATTCTCTCTTTTTTGCCTTTGGATTCTAACTGTCATGCTATAAGTGTAAATCCAACTTTTTTTCAACTGAAAATAATGTAAATTCAACTTTACATGGAACTTCTTCATAGTGGGTTTGACTGAAAGTTTTGTGTCCCACTTTGAACGGTTCAATGCCAACATGTAAAGCGCTAACATCTTTTTTATAGGGTGTTTGGGTAATATTGAAAACCATTGATGGAAACCGTTTTTACTGTAGCATGTGAGAGCTTTACATTATAGCAATTTTTTTTTTATTATAACATGTGAGAACTTTATATTGTTTATAACTAAATTTATAGTCTAAGCCACCCTTAGCAAAATATTCTCTAATAGCCCAACATAGTAGATGAGTTCTCACACAAATTCCACATGGATTAAACGACTAAGAGCAGATAAGCAATTATGTACTTCCCCTTTGCTTTTTTTTTTTTTTTTTCTCTCTTGATAAAAATAAAAAATTCTCCTTCCCTTGATTTACAAAATTATCCATTGATTATCAACTCCTTTATAATTTCTCTAACCCGATGTCTTCTAGTTGATGACTTGACGTCACAAAATTACATAAAATCTTTTGATTTATCTTCATATTCATGTTTCCAGCCAGTTACTTGTACTCAAAAACCATATTTCCGTCGAATTTAATTCTATCTAAATAGTATATAAGAGTTTATACTATAATAATTATTTGTTCTTTGCTATTATTACCAAGAGTTTAGTACCGTTATTAAATAAAACCAATTAGTTCTTATTAGAGCAATTGATAAACTGTTGTTGTTGGTTTTTTTTTTTTTTTTTTTAATACTTTTTGGAGCCATAAAGTACGAAATGAGTCGATTAAAAAATTTAAAAACAATAAAGATGTTATCCATAGTTCCATACCGCCGACAACCTCCGAAGGACAAACCCAGCGTGCGTTGGTATGAGTTTTTACTTTTTTCCCTTTATATTTATATATATGTTTAATTTAATTTTTTTCCCAATAATAAAGAGAAGTATGGCGTTACTTCTTAAAGTTAACTGATTAAAAACCAAATATTTATCCCAAAAATAACAGGGGAAGCTTCAAATTTTATTTTTTTGGAAAAAAATATTGAAAAAAATAATCTCTCTAATGGCTCAAAGATACCGAAATAATTATTTTAATTTCGCAGCTTTTAAGACTTATAGCTTCTTTTGTTTTTGTTCTAAAATTTTAAAAATGTTTTTATATTTTTTTTGAGACAAAAATTTTAATAAACTATTTCTAACATAATTTTTAAAAATTTTTATTTTTTAAAATAAACATATTTTTATCTATTTTAAAAAAAATATTAAAGATTTTTTTTTCTTTTCTTAACACGCGCCAACTGTCTAATGCAAAACAAAACAATGTCGCAACACCGAACTAATAAAATAAAAAATAAAAAAAAAAAAATGAAACGTTGTAAGCGGAAAGAAAAAGTAAATAACAAAATTCGAGAGGGTATTTTGGGCATATTAGTCTATTAATTTACATTAAAAATCCAACTGCTCTCCCTCCTCAGCCGAGATAAAGGTGTGCTCCCCCTTTCTCTCTCTCCTTCTTCTTCCTTTTCTCTCAGATCCCCAAATCTAGGTCTTCTACTAAATCTAAGAAAATATAGGACCTTCAATTTCGTCTCTGTGTCTGTAACTGAAGCTGTTCTTTCAATTTCGTCGTCTATTTGGTAATTATTCGGTTTGCATTTGCAATTTTTTTTAAATTCTGATTACGTTAGTGTAGTTTTTCTCTTTCTGTTGGTGTTTTTAGTTTCTGGAAAATGCATGTTTTGGGATCTTCATTTTAGTTTGGATATTTGATGCGTTGAGGACTTTTTTAGCTGATTTCTTTCATTTCTCGACTCAGATTTGGAATAATGTTAGAAATAGGATATTTTCGGTAGCTTTATGTGTGTGATGTTTTTTGAGGGGAAAAGATTGTGAACTGCGTTGACTTTATTGTCCTACTATTTTTCTTTTAACAATTATTTTTAATTTTTTATGCTCATTTTCTCTGTTTGGTTGGTGGGAAAATGGGGGAAAAGAAATAAATCCGGAAATGTATTATTGAGTTTTTGCTTCATTTCTTTGCATCGTTGCATGCTGTAAAGAAAAGAGATGTATTTATTTTCCTGGGAAGTCGATAGTTTAAAAGGAGAAATTTTGGAGAAAACGTAAATTTTTTTTTTTATATTTTGTTTATTTGTTTTTTTTTTCAAGTATTTCTAAAAATCGTCATAAGAGGCCGCTTAAGAGGAGTAAAAAGGATTAAAGGAACGAAGATGTCTCGGATATTTATTGAAGAATTTTTTTTTTTTTTAGACACAAAGATGAAAACTTTGAAACTATAAATGGCTATTAGGAAGAGTTTCAGAAATTCAAGTATTTTATTCTATATATTAATATCAAGCATTTTATTATTCTTCTGAAGGGGTATACCAAGAGGCAGATGCAGGGGAATTGAAAAGGAACAATGCTGTCTCAGATAATATATTAAAGGATTTTTTTTATTTTTTTAAACAAAAATGAAAACTTTGAAACGATAAATGGCTGTTGGATAAATTCTGGATAGTGGAGTTTTAAAATTGTGAGTTCCAATTGATTTATTGTCTAAAGTTATCTTCTTAGAGAAACCAAGCTTTTGTTTGTCCTCTCCTTATTTACAACGCTAAGCTCCATTTCTTTCCTTACCACTTTTTTAATAACTCGGTCCTCTCTGTTAAGGTCAGTAGGTTTCCACAAGATGGAGAGCATGAAAAGCTTTTGGCAACTGGGTGATCAGCTTCGTGGGCAATCAAAAGCCTCAGAGGATCACCAGTGGTTGATGGCGGCTTCGAAATTAGCTGAGCAGACGAGGATGAAAGGTGAGCGCATGAACAACCTCGACCTTTCTAAAGGTCCATCCGAGCCAAGGCCAGTGGACAAGTTTGGGTACCAGGAAGATAACAAATGCGAAATTCTGAACTTTAGCATGCTTAACTTGGACTCCAAAATAACCGAAAACGCAAGCAAAGCATCTTTCAGAAATGGCATGTATAATATGAATGCTATGTACCAAAAGAGCAACACAAACATTATGGGGACTATGACTGGTAGCAAGTATAGCGGCAATAACCTGACCAACAAGGAGTTAAACAACAACAACAGCAGCAGCAACAACAACGAGAATGCCAACGCAAATGGTGCGGTTGATAAAAGGTTCAAGACTTTGCCAGCAACAGAGACACTCCCACGGAATGAGGTGCTTGGAGGTTACATCTTCGTCTGCAACAACGACACAATGCAAGAAGATTTGAAGCGACAGTTGTTTGGTACCTAAACTCTTTATATTTTTAGATTCCCCTGTTCTTCCTTTGATAGTGAAAAGAATATGTTTGTTGTCTGAAGTGGTTTAAGCCAGTGCACACAATGGAGATGCTAGTTTATGTCTCTAACTACATAAGTTGGTTTCCTTGACTGGTTGAAGAAGCTGCAAAGTAATCAATTATTTGTATTGACTTTAATAGGTTTACCTCCCAGATATAGGGATTCTGTTCGGGCAATCACGCCGGGTTTACCTCTTTTTCTCTACAACTATACTACCCACCAGTTGCATGGTATTTTCGAGGTTTGTTCTCAAAACTAATTCATTTCATCTGATGATACTTGCTGAGCTTTGATGTTATGAAAGATGTTTATTCTCTTTCTAACTAACTATTTTTGTAAGTGGTTTTTCTACAGGCAGCAAGTTTTGGTGGTTCAAACATTGACCCAACTGCCTGGGAAGATAAGAAATGCAAAGGCGAATCAAGGTTTCCTGCTCAGGTAGAATTATTTTGAGAACTTGCTCCAAACGGTTGAATTGGTTTATTTAGGAGTACCTATCTGAGTGATTTTTCCCCTCCCATCGAATAATAGGTAAGGATCCGTATCAGAAAAATCTGCAAGGCTTTGGAAGAGGACGCATTTAGGCCGGTCTTACATCACTATGATGGTCCCAAGTTTCGCCTCGAGCTCTCAGTTCCAGAGGTATTTGATTTTAACACGTATATCAATTCTGCCTCATCTGTGGTGTGGTGTTTCATGTTCCGATCTTTATATGTATGTAAATATGTTGTAACTTTCGTTGATTCTGCAGACCTTGGATCTATTGGACATATGTGAGCAAGCTGGATCCGCGGCGTAATCTAAAAAAAACCGTTGGCAAAACTCGTCAACTTTGTAGGTTTTGTGGTACATGCCAGTTTGTATGCAATTTATAGCAGATTTTCCATACAGCGCAAGCTTGAAAGGGGTGTAAGTCTGGTAGAGCAAGTCTTGTTTCTTGAGTAGGTTTAATGAGTGATGAAAAAGCCTGCTGAATAAGTACTCTTTGTCGAGTCTTTTGTAAGTTTGTTGTAACATTTGAAAGCATTACATTGTATTATTATAGCTGTGAAGAACGGACTATCTCTATATGTATAAGAGAGATGGTATGAATATGATAGCCGTTTGACCTGACCTCTAAAGGTCTCCAAGGCCTTGACGTGTTTGTAAACTAAGTCTTGGAATGGTTATCTATATAATTTGATGTCGTTTATGTCAACCTGGCTGGAAGAGAAGCGCCTAAATGTGCTCTAATAAAGCAGTTTTTCCCATTAGTTGCCAGTCCAAAGTTTATATATGGCTTGGCCCTCCTTTTTTTGCAATTGCAAGTTGGAATGCTTCATTAATTTTCTCATGCGTTTGAGAAAGTGTAAATAAAAGGGAGCCTAATTAGCCAACAAGCATGTTGGTGACATATCCTGGCATGGGAGTGCACAATTCACGCTTAAAAGTGTGGACGTGGCCGATGTAGCACAAACATGTACATCTATAATTATGTCACAACTTAGTACATGTTTGCCTTGAACAAACCCATAAGGCGACCATAAATAATCAAATGAAAGCTTTGCCTAAGTCGATAAGAGAATCTTATTCCAACAACAAATAAATGCAAGATGGAGAGCCTATGAGCTGTAATTTGATGCTGCACTTTCCTAGTTCAACATATATGTAGCCAAAAGAAATGGCCGTAACAATAAAGAGGACAACTTATTAGGAAATTTAAATCCATGCAAATTAACCCAACAAAAAAAAGTCATAAAAGTCATAGCAGCATCCGACGGACCAAAAAAAAAAAAAGAACGAAAACAAAGCAAATATAAACATGCCAATGAACCATATTCGAGTCAAGGTCAATTAATCTACCACATAACATAATTAACTAACTACAATCCATAGTCAGACTGAACCCTGCAGGAACTTTTCCAACCCATGTAGCTGGTTGTCGCTGAACTTCACATCTTGTTGAGAATTATTACCATGTAGTTGACTACCCGCCGGAGAATACCCTGATCCATGAGCTGCTGAGCCACCAAACAGGGGCATGTAAGGCTGCAGCGCAACTTTGTTATGGTTGTTCAAGAACACCCCACTTTGATGATGAATCACTATATGATCATGATTTGCACTACTCATCCCAGAAGTAATATTAGCACTAGCAGTAGTACTATTATTGTTGTTGAAAATTGTGGTTCCAATATTCATGGGATTGTTGTATTGCTGATCACTATCTTCGTTATGATCCGTTTGATCATAACTGTTGAGCATCATGGTCGTGAATGAGCCACTCGAATGATGATCAAACGGCACCGTTTTGGCAGAGCTGCTAGCTGCAGGCTGGTGATCATGACCCCAAGAGTAGTTATACTGTGGATTGCTAATATTATAATAATAATCATATTGAGGAATAAACACAACCTGGTTATTATGAATATTGTAGTTGTGATCATGATGATGATCAGACGACGTCGCTTGAAAGGAGTTACCCATATGATGATCCTGCAGCATCATCTTCAACGGTGACACAGCACTACTACCACTACCAAACTGGTGATTACTTTGATGATCATGATGATGATTATCGACATCATAGTAGTACTTATCAGCACACATGATCATCATATCATTATTATTTTTGTTATAAAGATCCGTCCAGTGCTTGTCCGCTTCACTGATTCTCTTGTCCAAGTGACTCATGAGGTGGTGGAGTTGAGTCAACGAGAACCCGTCAATTCGATTGTCCCATAAAAGGTCAAATTGATCATGATGATTATGATGACGACGATGGTTCATCATCATGATATTCTTGATCTTGTTCTCCACGGCCAGCCTCTTGGTCTCGTGTTTGATTTTCTTGATCTTTTCTTTGAAGAAGTCGGTTAAATCCAGGTCCTTTTTGGAGACGGGGTTCTTAGCTTTGTAAGCCAAGTACTTGGCGATTATGCTCTCCACTTCTTGAGGTTCCTCGGGCCACGTGTAAAGCGGAACATGCTGCTGCTGCTGCTGCTTCTGATGATGATCATGATGGTGATGAAGAGGACACTCTGGAGAGAGTGTGTTAGTGGTGTCGTACACAATCACACAGACTTTGACATCGCAGAGAGTGCTGAGCTCGTAAGCCTTCTTGAGAAGGCCTCTCTTTCTCTTTGCAAAAGTTATCCTCCGTGCCCTCTCCTTTGGTATTAGCCTCAGTGGGAGTTTTCCACGCCCCATAATGACCGATCGATGAAATGATCTATATATATATACATATAATGTTTGTGAACAGATGATCAGAAAAGAATATATGTATTTATGTATATATTTATATATAATATATAAGGTACAATATAGTAAATAATTATATTGAAGAGACGATTGTATGCACATATAAAGACATAATATACATATACAAATACATAATATATACACATGTATTTATTGATTTTACCAACTTAACAAGCATTTTATGACAGAAGATGTCAAAGAGCGCTGTTCAATATCATCTGGACTAGAGTGTGATCTGAACATAATATTGCTGCATTATTCTAGAGCAAAACATCATGATCCATATATTGAAAAGAACAAAAGTCAAATATGCACGTGGTACACACATAATAATTCGTTATACATGCATGATTGTAAAGGATGGATTCTAAGTTTGCCCTAAAGATTTAATCAGCAATATTTAGATGCAATATGCAGATTACAAAGGAAACACATACATTTGAGAAATATATATATGTCGGTTAATAATGGAAACAAAAATTAGAAAGAGGAATTACAGTTAGAAGAAAGATGAAGACAGAGAAAAGAAAGCAAAGGCAGTACGTACTAAAAGAAAAGAAAGCAAATACCTAAATCTCTTAGTCGTGGCTTCTATTATTGACTAAACGCTCGTACCTATCATATATATATATATATATATATATATATATAAGGATGAAAATAAATATAAACCCCATAAATATTTAAGGGTTCATATAACTTTTTCTTGCCTAAGTCAATGTTAATTTTTTACACTTTGGGAAACAAAATGACAGTAATTGATTTGATTTCTTTTATTCATAATGGCACATTAATTAACAGTTTTTTTGAGAATTTGACCGAATAATATATTTTTTATGATTGATTTCACAGCGTTTACTTTCATTTCCTTTTTTATTTTTTGGATGATAAAATGAGTCTTCTTTCTTTCTTTTTCTTGTATAATTTCATAAAATTAAAAAAATATATTAACATATATATACGACTTTAAAAAAATGTACATATGTATGAATTTTAAAACATGAATTACATTTTTGCGTTATTGATATTATCCGATATTACCCGAAATTCCTATATGCTAATGCAACCCCACTACTTTGTCGTCGTTTCCTGAAGAACAAAAGATGATGTTGGAAAAGTACTTGTTAATTTAGATTGACTGGACTATTTTTTTAACCCCATTATTCGGGCTCCCCATTGTGTTTGACACTAAAATTAACCAAATTAATTTCACTCAATTATTTTTTTACCAAATTAGTGAAATTAGTGAAGAATGTTGTATATTTTGAATTAATGAATTACGAATTCAACTCTCTCCGGTCAATACCAAAGAATTTCGAGGATTTGTTTACTTAGAGACTATGCGGGCCGTTAATTAATAGTCCTTGAAGACAGTCTGCTCGGTGTATCATACAAACATAAAACGACCATAAAATATTAACACATGACACAGCTACGTTAATAGAAAACGTCAAAGTTTAAACCCTTCATTATATATATAGGCAGTTTGAAAAAACAGTTGAAATCGTTACAACTACAAATTGTGTAAACCTCTCACTTGTTATAATAAAAAGTAAAAAAATTGTTACAGTATTGCGCTCTTACATACCATAGTTTTTAAACTAAAACTGTTGACCTCTCGTATGTTATAATAAAAAACAAAAAATTGTTACAGTATTATGCTCTCACATACCAACTAAAACAGTTGGTTTCAACAGTTCTTTTAAACGGCCTAATAGTTATATATAGTTAACATACTACAAAGTTGCTCATTTTTTCACGCCCCATGATGACCAATCGATGAAATGATCTAGTTATACATTATATATAGTTATAGATATATGTATGTACAAGGTTTGTGAAGAAAAAAAATATATATATTTTTATATATATGTATGTATAATATATAGAGCACAATAGTAGATAATTGTATTGAATGGAGAATTGTATGCGCATTTGAAGACATAATATATATACACATGTATATATTCATATTTATGTGACGAACTTAGTAAGCAGTTTATGACAGAAGATGTCAAAGGGAGCAGTTCATTATCATCTGGACTATAGTGCGATATGAACATAAAATTGTTGTATTATTCCAAAGCAAAACATCTTTTTGATCATGATACACATATTGATAAGAACAAAGTCAAATATGCACATTACACACACGTAATAATTCGCTCATACACATGCATGATTGTAAACAATGGATTCTTTTTGAGTTTTAACACAAATTTAAATTTTCGTAAAGATTTTATCAACAATATTTAGTTGCAATATGCCGAGAAAATTGATACATTGATGGCAAAAAATTATAAAGGTAGTAGGAAGAGAAATACATGTATGTAAGTTAATAATGAAAGCATAGAAGGAGGAATTACAGTTAGAAGATGAAGACAGAAAAAGGAAAACTAGAAGAAAAGAAATTAAAGAAAATACCTAAATTCTTTAGACGTCTTTTGATTTCTTCACCAGTAATGAGTATGGCTTCCGATTATATACGTATGTATATATGAGGATGAGAATAAATATGAACCGCATACATATTGAAGGGTTTATATAATTTTTTTCTTGCGTGTAAGTCTCTTGCAGTTTGGGAAACAAAATCATAGTGATTGATTTGATGTCTTTTATTCATAAAAGTACATTTAATTAACTTTTTGTGATAAGATCAGTCTTTCATGACAATTATTAATTGACATATTTTTTTGAGAATTTAAGCCAATAATATATTTATTATGATTCACCGTGTTTACTTTATTTTTCTTTTTTATTTTATTCGATGAGAAGATGAGTCTTTTTTCTTTTCTTTTGGGTATAATTTCATAAAATTAAGAAATAAATAGGACAGTATTATATATCATATAGCTCTAAAAAAAGTACATATGTATATGAAACACGTATTACCCTTTTGCATTATACATATTATCCGAAATTCCTATGTGTTTATTTGTAATGCAACCCGACTACTTTGTCCTCATTTTTTGAAAGACACGAGAAGATGAGAAAGATACTTTTTTTTCCTAGATTAGAAAAGTACTTGTTTTCTTGTGCCAACTTGAAATTGGATTGATTGGACCATTTGTTTAACCCAATTATTCCGGCTCCTCCCCAAATTTTGTCACACTAAAATTTACCAAATTAGTTTATCTCTCAATTTTCTTTTACCAAATCAGTTTCACTAATTTACCAAATCAGTGAAGATTCTTGTATAATTTGAATTAGTGGATTACGAATACGCCTTTCTGTCTTCAATGCCAAAGAATTTCAAGGATTTGTTTTCTTCCAGACCTTACGGGCCGTTGATTAATAGTCGTTGATGACAGTTTGCTCATGTATCATACTAACATAAAACGACCATATAATATTAACATACGACACAACTACAAAGTTACCAAAAAACGTCATAATTCAAACCTTTCTTTATGCTAGCGACGAGCACGCCGCCCTGCATGTATTCTTGAACGTTTTGGGCATAAAGATATAAAAGTTCTCGTAAATTTTGTTTGGTATGAAGATCTAAAGCGTTGAAAATACAAATAAAAATAAGAGAGGACGAAAAAACCAAAAGGAACAAAAGGATTAAAAAAAAAAAAAAGGATGAAAAAGAATAAAAGAACATAAAACCCGAAAAAAAAAAAAAGAACAGAAAAAAAAATTGAAAAGTTAAAAAAACAAAAAAGCTTGTAGGAGTACACATGTCAGTCATTAAGAATTGCTCTTTTAAGATCGTATGGACTTAGATACCAATAAAAGGAGAAAAAATAATGAGAAAAGCCGATGTAAAACGATGAAAAGAATTAAAAAAATAAAACTAAAAAAGAGGAGGAGAAAAACCAAAAAAAAAGTTAAAAACAAAAAAGCTTGTAGGAGTATCGGCTCCTTTTGAGATGGTAGAGATATAGTTACATATAGTTAGCATGCTACAAAGTTGCTCAGTTTTCCACGCCCATGATGACCGAGCGATGAAGTGATCTAGTTTTATATATATATATATATATATATATATATGTATATATGTATATATATATGTATGTATGTAAGGCCTGTGAACAGACGATCAGAAAAAATATTTGTATATGTATATATGTATAATAGAGCACAATAGTAGATAATTGTATTGACCGGAGAATTGTTTGCACATTTATAGACAAAATATATATACACGTATATATTCATATTTATATAACGAACTTAATAAGCGGTTTATGACGGAAAACGTTCAAGGATTCCTTTTGAGTTTAAAACATAAATTTAAATTTGCCTAAAGATTTAATCAACAATATTTAGCTGCAACATGTAGAGAAAATTAATATATAGTTTGATGACGAAAATTATAAAGGAAATACATGTTAAAAATCTTTAATTCAAACATCTAATTTTGTAGAACCCTAAGATACTAATATCATATTCCTAGGATCATAATTATTAAGAAAGTGAATTAAGGAATAAATACATATATTCATAGAAGCAACTATAAAATACATGTATTCATGGTAGCAACTATAAACTTTGTGCGGAATTATTGTGATGATAGATGGACAGACTATTGTCTTCCTTAATCAAATTACCTTTGTTCTTCAATGGGTTCTTTCTCTTCTTGATGATGATAATAATTCGCTCATAGGCCACTCATTAAACCCATGCCAAGTTAGTGGCCTATGAACTTTCCATAAACAGATCACTTAAAATTACTACAACAAATTCAAGATTATACGACATTTATTTAACAACATTCTCTCAAAAACTGTCGTGAAAAAGTAAAAAAAAAAGAGGGGAGTTACGTCCGTGAAGACGAAAACTATCGTGGAATGGGTGGCTTACCATGACAGTTTTCTCATAGTAGATTCCCCACATACCACGACGGTTTTTTAAAAAACCGTCATGGTAGGAGGCATATTATACGACGGTTTTTATAAAAACCATTGTGAAAAAAGGTTAGCGAAAATTAAAAAGCCCGCCCTTACCACAATCAGTGAAATTTTAAAAGACCCGCTCACTCTCTCTTTCTTATTTGAATTAGCATTCAAACTCAACCATTTTTTCTCTGAACCCAGTCCTACCTCTCTCTCTAACCCTTAAGTCTTCTCTCTTTACCATTACCGTCGTCACTATCGTCTTTGCCTCGATCCAACATGTTGGCGTCAGCCTGAAGGCCTCCACAATCTACGAGCTCGTTACCATCCCTCGTTTGTGAAGGTTTTTCTCTTCAAGTGTCCTCTCTTTAAGCTTGTCACCTCCATGAACCCACCATGGCCCACGATCGACCGCCGTTTAGAAAAATTTCTTTTCTTTTTTTATTGTTTAGTTTTTTTAAAAAAAATTAGTTATATAATTTTAGTTATAATTATTTATGGTTTGTATATGTGTTTGTATATGTGATGCTCACTACAGTTTGATGAACTCTCTAAGTGTTCTTCTCTTTGAGCTCATTACCTCCATGACCCCGCCATTGCCTACCTTCGACTGTCATTTGGTAACTTTCCATTTCTTTTTTTATTGTTTAGTTTTTTTAATTTTT
>CAMOHE010050262.1:0-12678 GCA_946598075.1 Artocarpus hirsutus
TTGACCCCCTTGGACACCCACCACGTGAGGATTTCTTATCAGTCACAAGATTGTAAGTATTAATATTGTCTTAAAAAATTAATTGTTTTTAGTCTCACATAATTGTATCGTCTATTAATTTATTTATTATTTAAACATGATACATTATTAAGGCGCTTAACGATTGAAAGCTTCAAGCGGGAACCGGCATCACAAACCGACCGAACGGAACGTTATATTCTAAATGTAAGTGTCCAAGACAACAAGGAAACATAGAATGTTGTTTTTTTATTCTACGTTTCATGCGGGATATAATTACAAGTGGTATACAAGCCTTAGGAAAAAAAGATTTTTATATACATACAGATATACATGAAGTTAGATTAGAGTGGGTACAATTTGTAAATAGGTTTGTGCTTTTTAGATAGGTACACGTCATAGTAGATTAACAAAGTGCTCAAAATAGCCCAAATGTAAAATGATCTTGTAAATACAATGCAATTTTTAATATACAGCAATTATTGTATATAATTAGGGCCTTGATGTAATGGATAACACAAGGGACTAGCCATCCCGTGGGAAATTGAAATTATGGGAGAATTTTTTTAAAAAAAATACCAAATTTCCACGACGGTTTTAGTCAAAAACCGTTGTGGAAGGTGGAGCTTCCATGACGGTTTTTCACCAAAACCGTCGTGGAAGGCTAAGCTTCCACGATGATTTTCTACCAAAACCGTCATGGAATATCGACCTTCCACGACGGTTTTGGTGAAAAACCACCGTGGAAGCTTAGCCATCCACAATGGTTTCGGTCAAAAACTGTCGTGGAAGGCCGAGCTTCCACGACGGTTTTGTAGAAAACCATCATGGAAGCTAGGCCTTCCACGACGGTTTTTTACCAAAACCGTCGTGGAAGGCTCAACTTCCACGACGATTTTGGTGAAAAACCGTCGTGGAAGCTCCGCCTTCCACGACGGTTTTCACAAAAAACCGTCGTGAAAAATTAGCACTCCCACCGATCTCGTGCGCCAAAACCGTCGTGGAAAATTAGCACTCCCACCGATCTCACGCGCCAATTATTCTATTACACGATGATAAAAAACCATCGTGAAAACTCGGTCTTCTTCCATGACTGAAGTTTCCACGACGATTTTTTAACCGTCGTGAAATTTTTTCACGACGGTTATAAACCGTCATGGAATCTACATTTTGTACTAGTGCGTCAAGGCCAATTTTCTAGGGTGAATAGAGATTTGGTGGTAGGATATAGGGGTGGCAATAATCATATTCGTGCCGTGTTCGTGTCGGCACGTTTACAGCACGGCACGTTTAGCCCGAACACAAACACGACACGATTAATAAACATGCCAGAAATGCCAACATGAACACGACACGCCTAAGGCACGCGTAACACGGCACGACATGATTAACACGATTATTAAACGTGTCGTGACAGGTTGACACGATAACAACACGCATATGACACGTTTATGACCCAATTAACTAAAAATTAAAAAAAATATAAAAAACTTTAAAAAAAAATTAAAAAAAAGCCAATAAAGAAAAGTAACAAAAACACAATATCTAATTAATACTAACCTACTATAAATATTTCAAATATTTTTATTTTTAAGTTTAAATGTGTTATAAACGGACGGGTCGTGTCGTGTCGTGTCAACACATTTATGGCCCGTTTAATTAAACGTGTTAAGGCGTGTTTAGCGTGTTAGCGCGAATCCAACCCGTTTATTTTAGTGTTATTCATGCCAACCCATTTATGACACAATTAATAAACGTGCGGTCCAAACCCGTTTATCTCGTGTCGTTTTCATATCATGTCATCGTGCCGTGTCCAAATTGCCGGTCCTAGTAGGATAGTGGGATTTTTGGAATTTTGAAAAAAAAAATGATGCTATGTTTTTAACCTAAGAAAAGTACTATTAACTTTAATTCCACAGCTTAAACTTAATATTTTCTTCTTTCACCCATAACTTTACCCTTAAACTTGGGCTTACAATACCACAACATGATTTGCCAAGTTGGCGCCTCTACGAGGCTCTCTCTATTGTGTGGTCACAATGCCGCACAACATCAGATATATTTGTTGAGCGTGTGACTATTTCTGACCCATGGAAAGTATCAATATTAAGGGAGAATAGGAAGAATAACAAATTTTTAAAACTTTTTGAAATATATAATAGGTTTTAAAAATATTTGTATTAAATAACAGATTTGTGATGTAAATAGTTTATTTATTAAATAAAAAAATTAGTTACATTATAAAGAAAATAGTAAATAAATTATTTATATCTTAAATCTATTTATTGTATTAATAAGAATGATTTTTACAGTAAATAACAAGGGTAAATAAATTATTTACTCCTTAAATATGCTCTCTATTATAAATATTTTCAAAACATAATATTTATTATAATTAGTTTTGAAAAAGTGATTTTTACTGCAATTTGCTATTTAATTGTTTGTTGATGCTTACCGTGTTCTGGTGTCATACCAACACCACGTGCGGCGGCGCACAATGCTCTACTCCTCGTTGTTCGCCTCTGCCTGATCCGATTGACCTGCAATAAGAGGAGGGACGCCTCGGAGGCGTAAGGTGGTCAGTAAACAAATTAGGGCTCTCCGATGCTCAAGGCAGGGTTTGCTCAGCAGAAGTTGGGAACTAGAACTGGTTAGGTAGGAAGCAACCTTCTCTACGCAATTAATGCGTCCTATTTATAGGCCACTATTTGGACTGGGTGTTAGGTGTGTTTTGCCCATAAACCGAGTGTTACATTATGGCCTATCAGGTTGCCAGCGACAAGTGTCACGTCCCTCCACCGATGGATCATCTCCCATCCAATGGAGAGTTGTGCGCCATTTGTTGAGCAATAATGGTGTGTGGTAGGTTGCTTTAGCATGGCGACAGTCCAACCCGAGCTAGTATTGGGTCCGAGGAGGCAACCTGGTGTGTTGTGGCCCAAGGGGCCCTGAGGAGCACCTCGGACATGGGATTTAGCATTATCGGGGTCAGTCGTCGACTCCCTACATCTTTACCGAGTTGTTGGGCCAACCACTTACAGATTGGCTTTTTGACGGTGGTGCCGAGCTCACCCTCAACAGTAGCCCCCCAGTTCCCCTGGTCAGTGTCCGGCCGGGTGGACTATGCTGAGAAGGTGAGGTCGGCTCAAGAAGGAACACGAAGGGGCATCCCAAGACGGTGAGAGTCGAAGGGGAGCAGGGATTGTCAGGGACACGTGTCACTCTACAATCGACTGCGACGCCTGTCAAGCGTAATGACCATGCTTCTTCGTCTTCTGTGCCCAGATTTCCCGCATGGAATGGCTATAAATAGACCTCCCCCCTCCATCCTTCGCACATGCAATTGAGGCGATACTTTGCTCTCGAATTTCAACTACCGAGCTATTCTCTGTAACCTGAGAGCTTTTCATTCTTGAGCACTCTTTAGCCGAATAGGTAATTTTTGAGGAGCTCGAGAATGAGTGATTTGTCGGATTCTCCACACGTTAATATTTCCTAGTCGGAAAGCAGTTTCGAGACCACATCACCTTCTACGGAGGTTAATATTGAGCGTGCATCTCCTAGACAAGAAGGCACTGGCTGGCTCGCTCAAAAATTACGGCTCGACTCCCAAACTATCCCCGAGCAGGAGTTCCTTAACTTGTTAGACAAAAAACGCCTGGTGAGGCCATGTAGGGGCGAGGACCCATACATCGGAGCAACAACTGTCGGCTTCTCCTAAGTTACCGCCCAAGAGAGGGCCAAACTAGGTGATGCATCCAACCTTTCGAGCATATTTGGGCAGCATTCCGGTGCCTCTGACCTAGTTGTGGGTAGAGTTATCATTGAGATCTCCTATGACGAACTGCAGGCCAAAGAGGTAGAACCGATCGAAAGCCCCCTAGAGGGCAAGAGGGTTAGGGTCACCTGTGTCCGTGGGGTAACTGCCTATAGGATCAACTGGCCTGGGCAAACTTTAATGGCAACTTACACCAGTGCGATGATAGAATCTCAGCTAAAGGACCTCCGTGTCGAGTTTGACATTCCCGACGACGTCATCCTCATTGTACCCAAGGAAAATGACTCCCCTTTGACTCCTTCGGAGGGGTTTATCATGTTGTATGTAGAGTTCTTTCACACCAAGCTGCGCCTGCCGTTTCATCCCTTTCTTCGTCGGGCACTCAACGACCTCAACGTGTGCCCGGCTCAGTCAAACCCGAGCAATTACAGGTCGCTGATCAGGATGTACATTCTATGGAGGTATTACCGGCCTACCGAGATGCCTTAGGAGGCATTTAAATAGGTGTACAAAATGAAGAAGCTTCCCCGACAGTCTGGCTGGTATTATTTCACTTGCTTCAAGAAGGACTTCATCTTGGGCAACCCTGACTCAGACAAGCTCTGAAAATTTAAGCAGTTCTATGTCAGGGGCAATTATTTAGCCCAGGCCAGTGAGGTCGTCCCTGAGGATTAACATGTCCTGAGGACTTTCGAGCAAGAGCACGTCTGGAGCAAGCAGCCATAGGCCCCACGCAACGTCATTAGGGCGATCAAGGACCTGTTCGAGAAACCGGAGGCATAGAGGCAGCAGACCTTTCTACTCAGCAAAGAGATCCTCTCCCATTATGATTGGTTTGAGGGAACCAATAGAATAAATCCCCCGCGTAACCTTAAGCCTGCTTGATCTGTCGAGCAGGTCACTGTTGCCAAGCCAGGCGCTGTTGACATTCTAAGGCCGAGCACTTCCAGATTTGGGCGACCGACGAGGGAGCCACCATCATTCGACTTCAAGAGCTCCTTAGGTGGCTCCTTAGATGCGGGGCCACCAGTTGCAGATGAGGACCTCGAGGACATGATCAGGCTCATTTATCCATCACGTCCACTCCAAATCAGAGGTTGGTCCTGAGCTTTATTGTCTTACTTTTGGCACTTACCATCCTAGTTCTGACTGCTTATTATTTTATTGATGCAGAGATGTCTTCCAAGCCTGCACCCAACACCATGGATGAAAAGCGCACCTTGATGGAGTGCCTCTGTGTAAAAAAGGGCAAGGTCGTGGTGGTTGGGAAGAAACGTAAGCAGACCCCCCGATAAGAGCGCCAGCTGCTTCCCGAGCAACAACTGACAGTAGTCCAAGAACAACCGCCCGAACCGATGAGGACTAAGGCCTCTTCAAGTGCCACCCTTGAGGCTGACATGACCTCGCCACCCACCCCGAAAAGGCGGTCCGACTTCCAAAAGCACATCCTTGAGCACCTCGGGAATACAGTTCCTCAAGAGGACTTCTTAATGAAGCTCGCCGAGCAGACCAATGCTTAAGGCACGGTCTGCTCGGCAGAGGTCGAGAATTGGAACTGGTTAGGTGGGAAGTAGCCTTCTCTACGCAATTAATGCGTCCTATTTATAGGGCACTACTTGGACCGGGTGTTAGGTGGGTTTTGTCCACAACCCGAGTGTTACATTATGGCCTATCAGGTTGCCAGCGACAAGTGTCACGTCCCTCAGCCGATGGATCATCTCCCATCCAGCGGTGAGTTGTGTGCCATTTGTTGAGCAATAATGGTGTGTGGCAGGCTGCTTTAGCATGGCCGCAGTCCAACCCGAGCTGGTATTGGGTCTGAGGAGGCAGCCTGGTGTGCTGTAGCCCTGAAGAGCACCTCGAACATGGGGTTTAGCGTTATCGGGGTCGGTCGCCAGCTCCCTGCATCTTTGCCGAGCTGTTGGGCCAACCGCCTGGAGATTGGTTTTCCGACAGTAGCGTCGAGCTCACCCTCAACATTGTTCTTTCCTGCTTGTTAGCAAGGTGTCAATCTAGAGTTCTTTTTCATTTTTTAAATTTGTGTTTTTAAATTTGTTAACATGATAGATTACTATTCACAGTATCGTAACATTCATAGACGACCATGAAAAACACGGGAAGCTACCATCCATCGATAAGGCAGCAAGCTACTTACATCACAAAGTACAAACCATCACCGACACTTGATTACTGTTTGTAGTAGCCTGTCTTGAAATTATACTGAGCACCTCTATTTGTTTTCATGGGATTTTAGCCTCATCGTGATGCGTCATTTTTTTAAACATGTTCACCATTTTTTTTCCAAAAAATTGGGATTTTCATGTACATATGTCAACTTAAAACGACTATGTTTTGAGTAGGAACAAGCTTAATTTTGTTCTTTGTTTTTTTTTTTTTTTTTTTTTGTTAGGGCATTTCTATGCTGAGAAAAGTTTGCCGTGAAATATCATTTGACAAGGTGAACACATGTTATTTTTTGCTATGCTCCGCCTGAACTGCTATTTATTATTGTTTTAAAATCAAAAAATTAAAATCATGATCATATTCCTTAAGCATTGATGATTTAATTTCTTGACTTATCTGGTGCTAGTCCAGATGTTGAGGTGTTGGGTGGGGAGTAAAAGATTTCAGGTTCAAAGCCGAGGAATATACATTGCGTACTTCTTCTCAAAAAATAACAATAATTAATTTCTTGTTCCCCTTAAAAAGAAAAAGACTGAATTTCTTGCACTCTTCAAGATTATTTTAAAGGAATATACTATATGGGACTTTGCATGCCCGATGTGTAAAACCATTTTTTTTTAAAACAAATCGAAAACCATTTATTGTTGTTGTTGTTGTCTTTGTTGAATGAGGAATAAGGCTGATTGGCAGATTCATTAATGAGACCAATCGTCATAAAACTACAAACCAGGCACAAAGAGGGGCCTGGTTTTGCCTTTTCAAATGAACTTACTTAGCAAAGCAAAAGAGGTTATAACAGTGGTTGCACGTGTCATCTAACAGTAAATTCAACCCGATTTTATAAAAAAAAAAATGAAGATTTTAAATTCCCTCACCCTTAAGTTCAAAAAAAAGGCTATAGCATGTGTTGCCCTATCTCTTGCCTACTGTTGATACCCGTTTTACTACAAGACACAAGCCCAACCCATGTCTCATAGTATAGCCCAAGGTAACATACATGGACCCAAGCCACAAGGCAGAGTTCTCTCAATGGGCCTTGGTTTGGAAAGCTAAAGAACATGAATGAGCCCATTTTATTCACTCCAATTAGACTTTCAACCCACGTAGGAAGTGTTAAGTTGTTGACACTAGTTTTTTCGTAAGGTTCAAGCCCAACCCATGTCTCCTGACATTGTCCAAGGTAAGGTACATGGACCCAAGCCATAAGTCAGGGTTCTCCAAGTAGGCCATAGTTTGAAAGGACTACTAGACACGATGTTCTAAGGAGTAAAATGTTGTAATATATTTTTTGAGACATTTTATCAATAAAGAGTTTATTTATTATTCATATACCAAATATTATTCTCTTTATGTTCATTTCTATTGAATATATGATAAGCAAACAAAAGTCTAAGACTGTCGGTCTAAACCTTTAAGAATCGTACATATGATGGACAAATTATGTGGAAAGCATGAATCTTAAAGGTGATGGTCTAAATCATAAGATCCGCAATCAAGAGAATAAAGTTGGGCACTTTATTCATGCTAAAATTGTTATATTGTCTACATCCCTAATGGGAGATGACTTGTCTTAGTCATCAGAGTGGGACTTCGCGAGTAGAAACATTAGTGTATTGTCCTAGATAACGATGTATTGGATCAAGGACATAAAAGTTAAATTGATTTAATTAATAATTCTGTTTGTCCAAATCAATTCACTTTATACAATCATGTGTATTGTGTCTTAATCTTGAAATGACTAATAGGCCGGTTATCTTGACTTATGTTTTTTAATGTACCAAAGGGTGACTAACTAACTTTATGATGATACGCATACTGGTACGTTGGAGACATGACTCTTGGCTACGTAGATTTGTTATTCATAGATATGGAATCCATAGCTCTTTTTATAGAGTTAATAATACTCTCATATATGCATTATCTTGTAATTGGAAGACTAGAGCGCTCAACCATTTGGATACATAGGTGTAACTGAATGGTGTACTATCTATAAATAGTAAGTATTCTAATGGCGTGATAATGGAGTGTAAGATAAAAATAATCTGAAGGTAAAACAGAATTTATCCTTAAGTATGAATATCTTATGAGGATGTCACACATTATAATATGTCATAGACGGTTAACTTATTTAAAGCTTTATAATTTTATATAGTTCGAGAGTGCAGCTCTAAGCTTTAAATGGAGTAGCGTTAGAGTTGATAATATAAAATATGCATATGGGATATTGTATTTTATAATTATAGGAGCTTGAACTATGTATGTCCATCGGGTCCCCTTTACTAGCTCATAATAAATCATGTAACGATACGGTATTGTTTTTTGACATATTAGTGACTTATGTTAAATTATTAGATTGACTGAAATTCGAAAGGATCAGATTTAATAATTCATGTTAATTTATCGATTGAATTAATTTTGTAAATTGATTCAAGATAAACAAGTTGAATTATTTGGATAATATCTTATTTTTAATGAGATTTTCTAAATACGATTGTTTTGATCAGATAACTTTTCTATTGGGTTATTTGAATTAAAACTGAGGCGCTCTATTTAAGATTCTTAGGTGAAAAATAAGATATTCTTAGGGATCAAATTATCGCAAGTTTGGCAGGCTAACACATTAGTTCGGTCTACCGGTGGAGTAATTTAACAGGTCGAACTCCTAGTTCAGCCTACCGATCCTACGATAATTTGTATACGCATTTTAGACACTTTTTCATTGGAAGTTGATCCAAATTCAAATTTTAAGGCCTTATCTGATAGGTATTAACCCCAAATTCAACCCCTATAAATAGGGGATGAGTTTTCTTAGTTATTTAGATCAGTTGAGAAGCATAGAGTGAGTACTCTAGTTTGAGAAACTCTAAAACTCCCTAAGAAGTACTGTTCAACATCAAGAACCTTAGTTCTAGGTCTTCTCAAGTGGTTAGAAAGAGAGTCATTGGAGGAAGAGCTGTACGACGTGTGACCACCCACACTTCAGTCGTGGATAGAGAATAGTAAAGAAGACCAGTTGGTTAAGGTTCTTCTAGAATATTCTTTTCTACACGGATTTGAGCCCACTTCATTATAAGAAAGAGGTTAGTAAGATCTATTATTAATTTTTGTATATAGCATGTCTAATTTGTGTTTTGAAAAATACTTTGATTTTAAAAATTTTTAAATTCCACTACATACTGATTTTCTAGCAAGGTCAAGGAACATGATGAGCCCATTTTACTCAATCCAATTAGGCTTTAAACTCACTTTAGAAGTTTTAAGTCTAATTGGATTTGGAATAACATGGGTATGGAGGAAACTAGAGTAAAATTACAGGTGGCAATTTAGGTTAGCTGGTCGGGTTAGTGTCAAATTAGAGTCAATTTTATAAAAATTAGATTGACACTAACCTGACCCGTGACACAAACAGGATGAGAATTCTCAACCCTAACACAACCCGTTTTGATACGAGTAAATATAAACATGACCCGTGCCATGTCATGCCAACCTATTCCTTATGCACAGTGTCAAAAAACAATGACTCGTGATCCGTTTTTGACCCGTAACCCGATTGTGACCTGCAACCCGCTTATAACCTGCCTACACTAATATATATAACATTTAAAAAACATAAAATTAGATGAGTTTCATACCATAACAATAAGAAAATGAGTGATAAGAGAGGTAGGTTTTGATCTTTTAAGGGCTTATATTATATCTAACATAATATTAATCACAGATAAATTTTTTTAAAAATTAATTAATTAAGCATGGATCAGTAACAGGTCATTGTAGTGTCAGACAAGTTGACCCGAATACGACCTGTTTTTTGGCTGGTCAGTTTCGGATCAATACTAAAATGACCTATGGTCAAATTTTTCGACACTAACCACAAAAATACGTGTCGGATTCATGTCGTGTCATTGTGTCGCAACCCATATTGCCAGCCCTAAGTAAAATAAAACCAAAAAAAGCCATTTAGAAGCCTAGGCCTAGTGCTAGAAAAAGCCCATTTTTGGCCCACTTGACACATTAGCTCTTATAGCCCACTTGTCATGCCAGGTCACCTATCATGCCAGCCTCAATAGTTCATCCAAGGAAGCCCTGCTATGAAGTCATGTGACTCTTGCCACTAGAGACAAATTTTCCCTCAATTAGGGCAAGTCAGAAGAGAACCAGACCCCAAGGTCTAAGCCTTGCCCGAAATGGGAAGGCAAAGCTCCCTCCATTCGGATACCCCCATGGTAGGTCACCCAAAGTAGCACTCCTAGGTCACCTGACTGTTAATCCTCATGACAAACCCAATTCCATGCTGAAGACCAAATTCAAATCTGGAGGAAAAACCTCCTGTGACAAGAAGTTGTCGTATATGGTTGCTCTTGCAAAACCAGTCCTAAAGCTACCTCCAACCAATGGAAGGATCCCAACCAAAATAAATCCTCATTTTCTTCTATAAATACCCTTCTTCACCACCGTTAGAGAGGCTAATGCAACCCATCTTACTTATACTACCAAGGCTAATCTAGCTAAACTCCGTAATCGCCATCCCTTCCATCATCACCACCTCCTCAACACCTCAATGACCACTATCTCTCCAAGCTAGAACCACCACGTATTACCACAAACCACCACGAAACCATCCAAAATCCCGTACAAACTTCATCCTCGACATCAAGCCACCAGGGGAAAAACATTCCACCATCAAGTTCGAACATTCCTTGTTTGTCAGAAAACTCAAGCTCTATATTTTTCACAAGCTCCAAGAACACTCTAATGCCACAGTCTATCTCATTTGAACCCAAAAGCATCATTAAACTTTACTAAAACAAAGCCTTTTTGTGACCAAGATGACTCCTATGCACCAAGGGAATCAAAAAAACCACTATCAATGGGTTACCACCTTTTCTCTCTCTAAAATCTCTCTCTAAGCTTTAAACTACTCCACCTATTGGTGTCACTCTCCTATGCGCTGCTCCACCCGTAAACCATCAAACTCCACCATCTTATAAAAAATACTACATCTTCACCAAATGGGTATATTCCCACCACTAAGTGTGTAGGAAATTCTTCTATAAGTATTCACGTTCTTCTTTCATGCCACTTGCATGTCAAAGGTCTTCTTTGGTGAAATTCTCGTCTTTAGTGGATCTAGAATCACAATGTGTCTAACCCTTAGACTCAACCATCCTCGAGGCTATCCGGGTTTAGCTATAACCCAGCTAGGGCTACCACAAAGCAAGCCTAAACTTCCCCTTTCAACCATTTCCAACGCCGAAGTAGCTACTGCCGACTCATCAACTCTCATCACCCTATACATGGCCACTTTAGCTCCTAACAGACAGCTCCCAAGCCAATCAAAGAAGGCCACGAAGTCTGTGCCTTCACGTATGAAGGCCCGCAACAAAAGTGCCCCAACAAACCTTAAGAAAAATATTCCTATACGTCTCAAACCCAACTTTTGTTTTTATATTTTTTCACCTCTATTTTTTGTTTTTACCCATAAATTTCACCAAAAAAACATGTATATATTAAGTTTTTTTTTTGTTAATATTTCATAGATCCAGAGAAATATGTGTTATGTTTTGAAATTGGAGAGAGATATTTTCAAGGTTGTAGTTAAAGATTGAAGTTTTATAATTATTCCAAGAAAAAAAAGGTCAAAATATAATGATGAACAATAAGGCCCAAAAGTAATTTAAGAACAAATAATAATTGAAAAAAAAAAAGGAAAAGAAAAGAAAAAGGAAAAAGAGAGAATTCGATAGGTATCGCTGACAAAGAAAACGCAGACAGCTCTGTGCTTTGGCTCGGATCCTAAGCTGCTACTTCATAGATTCGTATTTGATTGAAACAACTTTTTAATCTTCTTTTTTTGGCTGATGTTTTTATTCACCATTAACAAATCCTAGTAATCCTAAAAAACCATAACATCAACAAGAAAAAAAACGGCTCTTTTTCAAGAAAGCAAAGAAACTGTGTTAAACACAAATCTTCTTGTCTTTGGTTGTGGCGGGCAATTTGAGCGTGAGGAGAATTGGACGATCGATAAATTCCACATCAATAACTAGAAGTAGCTTTAGACAAGGCTTTAAAAGAGAATTTTCAAGCTCTTCTTCTGATGATGATATTGGAAATCGCGATTCCAGATCAATGAATCTCGACTCTTGCGATCAACCAAGCTCTCCACATGGCCTTGGAAACTGACCCACGGTTTGTTCTTGTTTGTACTTTTTCTTTTCCCCCCTTCTTTCTTGTTATTATTAATGATTATTCTTTTTCTTTGAAATTTTGATTACCCATATTGTTCTTTCATTTGGGTTTTTCGCCTTTGGTTTTGTGATCAGAAATTCGGGCTCTGATTTTGATTTTGGAATTTTTTCTATTCCGGTAATGCTTTGATCAGATATTACCAGGATGGAGAATTTGGGACGTGATTTTAGGTGGAATTATGTATGGATTTATTTTTTAAATTTTTTGCAAGATCTTCTTAAGTTCGAAATGACGTTATGATATGATTTCAACTGGGGATTTTATAACTTATAGCTTTTGTTTTGCATTGACTTCATTTTTTCTTTTTTTTTTGCCTAAGTTGGTCACGTGGCATAGCCGTCATGCATTTCCCACTCTATGGTTTGTCATGTAAAGTGACAATTTGAAGCTTGACGTATCATTTTTTTTTTTTTTTTTAATACTGTCTACCGCAATTTTTTCCGATCTTA
>CAMOHE010050262.1:12698-22928 GCA_946598075.1 Artocarpus hirsutus
TGATTACCCATATTGTTCTTTCATTTGGGTTTTTCGCCTTTGGTTTTGTGATCAGAAATTCGGGCTCTGATTTTGATTTTGGAATTTTTTCTCTTCCGGTAATGCTTTGTTCAGATATTACCAGGATGGAGAATTTGGGACGTGATTTTAGGTGGAATTATGTATGGATTTATTTTTTAAATTTTTTGCAAGATCTTCTTAAGTTCGAAATGACGTTATGATATGATTTCAACTGGGGATTTTATAACTTATAGCTTATAGCTTGGGGATTGCACAACTAGTCCTCTAAAAAATTTTTTAGACAAAAGTTTTTTTTTTTTTTTATCAAAAAATTAATTTTTTGACCATTAAAATAATTCTAGTTTTTTTATTTTTATTATGGTTAGGTTTCTTTTTTTGATACAGTATTTTTTTTTTTTTAAAAAAAAGACTGAAACAATTTCGATGCTCAAAAAAAAACCTTTTTTTAATACCAAAAAAAAAATTTTATTCACCAAAGTTCAAATTTTCTTAACTTTTTTTTTCAAATTTTTCCCATTGACTTCATTTTTTCTTTTTTTTTTTTTTGCCTAAGTTGGTCACGTGGCATAGCCGTCATGCATTTCCCACTCTATGGTTTGTCATGTAAAGTGACAATTTGAAGCTTGACGTATCATTTTTTTTTTTTAATACTGTCTACCGCAATTTTTTCCGATCTTAGTAATATTTCGTCTATTTGGAAGATAAAAGGTAATGTTATGGGGTAACAATTCTTAGAGATCAACAATGTAGGTTGCTTGTTGATCAAACATTTAGTTAGTGTAGCTGCTATTATTATTGTTGTTTCTTTGGAGAAGTTGGTTAACGTAATTAAGTCGTTTAACAGAATTGCCTTGCTCCATATACCTTGACAGTCGAAGGAAACTTTCAAATAAAAACATTATTTCGACACATGCTTTTTTCTTGAAATGACTACATGCTTACTGGAGGAAAGCTAGAAACATTAACTCAACCTACATTAGATCATATATAATCAGAACATGTGGAAAGCAGTTTCGCCAATTCTTTTTAGAAAACAACTCTTTTCTGGTGTCTATTACAGAAACTTATTCAAAGTGTTTCACTAGAAAGGGAGAAGCAAAACTTGGGTCATTTTAGCTATTTCATTATGCTTATGAGCTAAAATATAAACCTACTGATATCAGAAATTTCTCATAGTGCTTATGTATTTGGAGAAGATGTGGGCTTTGGTGGTGTATTTTGTTGCACGACAGGATTAGCTGATCGATTTGGTAAAAGTAGGGTCTTCAATACCCCTCTTTGTGAACAGATATATCTTTTTAAAATTTTGTTTCAGAAGCTAAGAAATAAATATTAGAAACTATTTTTTTGTTACTCTATCGACATAGTGAGGAAGGATTACACAAAGCCTTAATGTTACCACTGTTTTGTTACACGTTTTTGAACCAAAATAATTTGTGACATTATTTCTTAAAAAGATGTTATTCGTCTTTTTTTGTTGTCAATTTTCTTGTCAATTTATGTTTGTTTAAATTAGTCTTGTCAAGCATGGAGACTAACACAAAATTTTACTCGTCTTTATATCCAGGCAATTGTTAGATTTGGCATCGGTCTTGCAGCAATGGTAGGTTTTAAGCATTTAATGTATTTAGTTTATGGAGATTTAAGGTATAATCTTAATGCAAGTTCTTTAATATCTGATATCTCTAATCTGTTACTTTTGGCTTGATCTGACATCATAGGGCAATCGAGCTATAGCAGAAATCCAATTCGCCGATTATATATTTCCGGCTTTTGATCAGGTATGCTTATTTCATACCACCAAGTTCCATCATAGCCTTAAAGCTGATTGGTAACTGACATGAAATTGTCTCTTTAGATTGTCAATGGAGCAGCCAAATTCAGATACAGAAGTGGGAACCAATTCAATTGCAAAGGTAAAATCTTTCAAATTTTAACAAGTTTTAGAACTGGAATGGAAACCAATTCATTTGTTTCCATCATTTGCCACCACTGGAATGGAAAATCATCAAGAATTTCTAGAAATTGCCAAGTGCTTTGTGATAGAATCCGAGGGAAGCCACTTCCATTATGACCTTTAATTTTTGACCGAATATTAACATTATTGCTTGGATTTACACGCTCAACAGTAAGTAAGGAGGGTGTCTACTAATGTTACTAATCTTGCACCTTTCTTGGTTTCCTCAACATTGCTGTTGGATAAGTATTCTTTCAAATACGAGATCTTTATATGTACTTTTGTCCATATAGGTCGTCATCCCTCACAGCCCGAAACAAGCCAAAGGGTTACTGCTATCCAGCATGCGTGATCCAAACCCCGTCGTGTTTTTCGAACCCAAGGTATTGTAGTTTTTTTTTTTTTTGGTCTTTAGAGTAACTAACATGAATGATTAGCTCCATAAAGATATTTGAATCGCAAGTTTACAATTTTTGTGGGTTTCAGTGACTGTAGCGTTTGTCAGTAGAAGAGGTTCCAGAGCATCACTACACATTGCCTTTATTAGAGGCGGAGGTACGCTACGTATAGTTTAGTCCTAGATGGAAGTTTTTGGGACACGTCATATTTTATATCTGAACAGAGAATTTGAATTCTGTTTCTCAGGTAATTTGAGAGGGAAACGATATTACACTTGTTGGTCGGGGAGCCCAGTTATCCATAATGGAACAAGCTTGTATTGATGCTGAAAAAGTAGGTAACACGGGTGTTTGGAAAGATAGTGAAACCGTTGATTAGAACCATTTTTACTGTAGCATATGAGAGTTTTACACTGTAGTAATTTTTTTATTGTTGTTGTAACATGTGAAAGCTTTACACTGTTCATAACTGAATTTGTGGTGGGAACCACAGTTCCCACCACTCAGCCAAACACCGTGTTAATTGCTGAAAAATCTCTACTCACTCCCTAGCTTTAACTTGAAGTCGAGTTGTTATGTTCTGAAACATGTGGAATGTTTCTCATAATCATAATATTTTAATTCTCATATCATAGAATCACACGTAATTTAAAGTGTCTTTTGACCCATGAAAAATTTTAGGACGGTATTTCTCGTGAGCTTATAGACGTAAAGACTTTAATACCCTGGGATAAGAAATCAGTAGAGGCATCTGTCAGAAAGACTGGAAGGTTTTTTGTAAGTTCTTGTTTCTTGAAATACAATTACCTTTCAAAAAAAAAAGGTCATTGTTTCTATTTTTGGGTGAGAATTTGATTCTTGTAAGGCTTTGGTGACATTCCAAAGAATTGTTTATGCAGATTAGTCATGAAGCTCCAGTGACTGGTGGTTTTGGTGCTGAAATATCTGCTTCAATTGTAAAGCGTTGTTTCTTGAGGGTAATGATTAATTAACCTTTGGCATATTGCTATTTGCTCGTTACCACCTGTGACATAATTTGACCAAAAGTTGTTCATCTATTCATGCTGCATTTATTTTTTTGAAAATTGATGTGCTTTTAACACAAGCTGTAGAAAAAATTGATATACTTTTAACCCAAGCCTTAGAAACAACCTCTGCGATGCTGTTATTTTTTTCATTACTACTAAGACAAAAATTTCACCTCCTTCTGCTGCATTTATGGTTTTAGAACATGGTACACTTTTTCCTTTCAAAAAAAGAACATGATATATTTTTTCACACTTCTAATATGCTACTATATGCTTTGTTACAGTATTAGTTTTTAATATGATAGACGAACTAAGAACATCCGAATTATGAAAACCGGAAGAAGAAAAGAAAAAAGAAAGAATTAGATGATAGAAAAGAAAACAGAACATAATATATTCCTACTTAGAGCATCTTCAATGCGGTTCCAAATTAGCGTGCCAATGACAATTTTAGCATTTGGGTGGGAAATCACTCTCCCATGCAGTACTATTTTTATGCTAAACTTCAAATGTGCTATACTTGGTGCCAATATGGACCAAGTATAGCATATGCCAAATTATGCTATGCTTGGTCCGATCTGGCATCTGCTAGACAATATTTTCACCTCCTTTATTACTTGTGTTATGGTTTATTTTCATTCTAAGTAATACTTCACCGTGATGAATTGATGATAAGCCATAATGCTATTATGAAAAGTTAGTGCAAAAAGTGAAGCAAGCAAGACTACTTATCAAAATTTTCTATATATCATGTATCAAAATCATTTACTCATTCACATTAAATATATGGCAAAAGTTATGACTGCTTAATCAAAAGTGCGCTTTTGTGTGCAATGAAGCTTTTTAGTGGAAAAAATCCTGTATTTTCCTAGAAAACATTCCATTGATGTAGTACGGAAGTATTTGTATGCTTTCACAATACGTCTTTCCTTTTTTTACTCGACTCCAATCCTTGTCATGACCTGTCAATATGGATTATGATAATATGACAAAGAAAGTGTAGTTATGTTAATGATATGCTAGATCATACTGATATTTTGACTGTCAAGTTGAAATACAGTTGCTTAGGCAATATTTGGCAATCACCAATTTTATTGATGTTTTTTCCAGTTAGAAGCACCTATAGCCAGAACATGCGGTCTGGATACCCCTTTTCTTGTTTTTGAGCCTTTCTGTATGCCCACCAAGAATCAGGTAAGCCATTCGAATTGTTTTGAATTCCGTTTTTTACGAGTAAGTTTTCGTGTTGACTGCTGTTGTACCTGAATTGATGCTGGTCTTGGACGCAATCAAATCAACTGTAAAGTACTAGTCAACAAGAAACTGTATTTTCTAACTGCTTATGTGCGTAAGAAGAGTGCAGATTAAGTGACGGTAGCAAAATTAGTTCTACTCTTTATCAATCTATCAGCAACTTGAAAAGATAAGCCAACTTTCTGATTTTTTATTGGTTCTATTTTATGTGTCGGATTCTGTTGTGAGAAAGGCAATCTGAGAAAATGCAACGCAATTTGTGACGCCCTACAGAACACAGACTAGATTATCCGACTGCCTTGGCTGTCTCAGCTTGGCTTGAGGTCTTGTAAAAAATAATTGAATAAAAAAATGAAATAATAATAACATAATAGTAACAAAAAATAAATAAATCTATATATACAAAGAAGGAAATATGCGAACAGTTGATAGAAATTGTTACGTAGTCATATAATAAGATATTTGAATGTGTTATTAATTCAAAACAGATTAAATTTTGCCGATGTTGATGTGACATTTAGCCGGTGTGCATTAATATAGACGTTTACAGTTAGTTAAATTCTTTCATAAGAAATCACAAGATGATCACGGCTTGATTATTATCTATGGGTTAACAATATGTTATCATGAAGTTTTTAATGTTTTTTAAAGAAATAAAAACACCATAAAAATCTTGTTTTTTTAACCAAAACAAGTATTAAAATTGTTAATATTTAAACATATCAAGATCGATATAACAAAGCATTTACTACAACAAATAAAAAACCAATAAACGATTGCTCTGATAAAGAACATAGAGCTTTCGCCATTTGCGTCTTCAACTAAAATTGAGTTCCAGAGAAGAAAATCTTTAGCCCTATCAATCCTCAAGTTTAGAATCTGCTGCTTGATCGCTGAAAAAATCTACCGTCAATGTCAATTCGTCCACCCGCCGCAGAATTTCAACGATTGTTATATTTCATTCAGTTTATTGATTCTTGTATATTCACGTTTAGCATGAGCTCTCCTGGAAAAAACCAACCAAGCACAACAAATCGACTGAGAATGTCAAACAATAGCCAAAAGGAAGCTTTGAAGTCCAACTTGAGCTCAATTTTTTCTTTCTTATTTAAATCCTGTTTTCAAATAGCCCATTTGAGAACACATAGCTCAAACCAATAGCTAAGAACAAAACTAGTTCAAACAACTTCTTTTAGTCTTCTTTTAGTTCCAATTAAGTTGCCAAACAATCTTTGATTTCACAATGTCCTCACAATTTTACACCTGGAAAAAAAAAAAAGGGCAATTACTTGGTCTGAATACTTAAAACAACCAAAAAAAAAAAAAGTCAACTGTTTAGCAAAAAAGATAGCCAGTCAACTCTCCCTGCATCCCGTTTCATATTCATTAGAAAAAAAAATTCCCCCTTTTCATATTTACAATTCAATTCAGGCGCGGCCACAATTACTGCAACCCTTTCAGGAGCAAATTTGTCGTTGGCTGCTCTTCCTAATTTGATCTGCAAGGCATTTGCGGAATCACATGCCCATAGATTGTAAACAGCAACGATAGCCAATCAGACACTTGACAATGCAAATCCAACAAATTAGTTTACCTTTTATAGGCATTGATTTTTGGACCAGAATATGCCAAAATATTAATATTTAGTAATTATGATAGTCCTCGGACGCACTATTATTGTTGATTCTTCCTGAACTCCGTAAGAACTGGGTATATGTTTTCGAAGGCTGTGTAGGTCTCATCCCTCACCTGAAAAAAAAAAAATGGTGCTCAATTGCAGGTTATGTAACACACTATAATGACATGAAAATCAAAAAAAAAATCGCTTGAGCAAAATACCTTCGCTCCTGTAAGGACAATTTTTCCTGAAACAAAGATGAGCAGCACGATCTTTGGTTGCTTCATCCGATAAATCAATCCTGGGAATAGTTCCGGTTCATACTGATCACCAGACGTGAAGAAGAACAAGCATTAATTAAAATAAGAAAACAAAATCAACCAGAAAGTTGTATAATTTAGTAGTAGCTTGAAATCATTCAAGAATGTTAAAGAAAGCAACAGAGCCAACAACTCAAATCCCCTCTACAACCCTTTTTCTCAGAATTGTCGAATCATACACAATCTTTAAGTATCTAACTTTTTTTTTAATTAATTTTCCTTCCACCAAAACTTACAATCTTTGAAAGGCAAAAAACTACGACTTTTTGTCATGTAAGTGCCCATAAGGAGGTTCAAAACCCAAACCTTATGGGAGTAAACCACAGGCCTGACCATTCCAACCAACACTTCTTGGGTTTAAGTATCTAACTACCCAAGATGAGTGCAACCTAAAAACACAGGAAACTTTGGATAGGGAAGGGAAAAAAACTGAAGCATTAAGTCAGTAATTTTGTTAAATAAACCATCATGGAGTGACATACAAAACCATCATGAATTGAAATACAAAGTTGGCACTTACACTTGAGAAAGCACCATGGGAATATGCAAGTCCTTCAAGCCTAATGGGAAATTTAACATCACAGGATCCTACTATATTCTGGATTTTAAAATCCTGTCACAACATAAAATATTATTTCTTAGACACTGACTAACAATCAACACTAAGACATTCCTATGATGGAATAATAATGATAAGACTAATAAAAACGGTTAGACATTTATATGACAGAATAAAAAATATTTATAGAAGTTAGCGAACAGATTTGTATGAGAGGGAGGGGAAGAGAATGAAAATACCTTAAACTTTGCTGGGAAACCAAGTTTCTGGATGATTCGTGCATACTGACCAAAAGAGACAACGGGTAAGAATTCTCCAAGGTCTTCCAAGCTCAAAATTGCATAGTAATCATTACTTTTGAAAATAACCAAATTTATTACATCATATACAACTATCCCAAGACTGCTTAACTAACTTTTCTTAGAGTACGTGAGACTGCACCTTTCAAATCTAGAACATGTGTATGCCTTATCAAGTCCACAACCCTAAATAGAACTTTTACGTCACTGAAGCAGCTTTAGAATTAGATAAACATACAAGCTGAATTTCAAAGAAATCCAAATACCTTTCTTGCCGCAAGTTTTGATTGTTGTTCACTCTTAGCTCCGGTACAAACCTAAATAGCATCACAACACATACAGAAATGAGCTTCAAATTCCGATAAGAATATTTTTCCGTGGGATAATTATAGCAGATCCCCGTACCAAAAGATCAAGGAAAAAAAGGAAGGAGATTCTTATAGTTATGGACCCAACAAACACCTCTTACCACAAACTTAGATTAAACGCTCCAAGGATCCCTTGATATTGAGCACAAATATAGAATAAGGATCAGACTCTGATCTGCTCATCAAACTTACCATTTTACCAGATGCAAATATCAATGCCGTAGTTTTTGGTTCTCTTATTCTCATAATAACTGCTGCAAAACGCTGCAAAGAAATTATAAATTAGTGAAGTACTATGAAAGCAAAGAAGTATTTATTTGTAGTAAACTTTGTCTGTAGTTGGTTAAAGCACAAAGTAGCAACATCAAGCGGCTGAAGCTACTTTGGCTGAATGAAATTCCCAAAAAAAAAAAATACCAAGAAGAAAAAGAAATTTTGAAACACATTTGGTGTCAAATGAATCCAATTATATTGAGCTATGGAGTAGGTAGCCGGCCTTCGGCATACTCTGAAAAAAAAAAAGGGTAAAGAAAGAGTAAAAGGGAGGGGCAAAAGTGGGGAGGAGAGAGAGAGAGATGTCACATGCCTTGGGATTGTATTCTGCATTTCTAGCTTGGAGTGCAATGGCCTTAAGATCCAACTTGCAGTCCAAATTGACTGTAGAGACAATATTTCTAGAAATTTGGAAGGAGGCAAAAATTGTTATTGCTCAACAAATATATAAAGAATAGAGGTGAAACTTGTTTCAGATCAGTCACTTGAACTATTTCAGAAACGTGCTCAGTTTTTGAAAGGAATAAGCAGCACGAAAGCATGTTTTGCTAAGAGTAGCACAAAAGTATTTTCCAACTCCAAAGTATTTCCTTTTGTTTTCATTTTATTTTTTTTCCTTTTGAAGCCCAATAATTAATGGACAGCAAGAGTCAAACCCAAATATTCTCCTTAGCAAAGCCAGTCGTTCTTACATATTTGTAATATAATAGAACATGCCCATCAAACAAGAACAACAACAATTTGGTTATTAAAAATGGAATTTTAGGAGCAATCAGCAATCAAAATAGTAACATCCTTCAGTTCAGTTATTTAAGCTGAGCTCCACAAAATTAAGCTACTGCTAGAGAACCATGTAGTGCAGCAATATTATAAGCAGATATATTGAGCTTCCACATATTACCTATAATACATTAAATGTATAACTTCAACTGTTTGATTGTAGATATTATATGACAACTGATATGAGATAATTCAATACAATTTATGACAGCATACAAAAAAAAGAAAAAAATTACTCGGCACAGATTAATACTTATGCCAGCACTTGAGCAGTCTCGGGCTCAGCTTAGCTTGAGGTGTTTGTGCATTCAAAACTCAAGCGACAAGCACAGAGATCTTGTCAAAGTTCTAGTTTCACAATGCTAAAACACAGGACATTGTTGAGTCATCATATAAGCAATATCTCCATTTTCAATGTCGTTGCAATTATTGCATTCACAATGAAATGAATCCACATATCCAATATATAAACTCATAGTTTTAACATATATAGTGGACTGGTAAAATGGACTCACTGGAGGGTTGGGACAATCCCCGAAGGATGTTTCTGGAGATCAACCGGTTGGCTTCCTTCCAAGACTTGTTCCGCCATTGTTGGCTTTCAATCCCCTCTGTATCAGTAAGAATGACTCAAATCTATTTACACAACACAACATCACAAACAGAAGTATTAATTTTGATTTAAAATTTAATTTAGAGATGCAAACCTTCAAAAAAAATATGTTCTTTCATTTTTTTTTTTTTTTTACATAGAATTCTGTACCAAAAAATATGACTTAAGGCTCTCTTTCAATATATATGTGTGTGTGTGACTTAAGAAGTCACGAGGAACGGAAAAAGGAGTGCTAAAAACAAATAAATAAATAAATAAATAAAATCAAAACGATCCAAGGGAAATTACTTAACAAAAGAAAAATGGAAAGGCTGCTTTTAAAGAAGTTTCTTCTCGTTTTCCTTTTTTTCATAATGATAATATGTCTATCAGACAATTTTGGACAAAACAAAAACGATGAAAACAATAAAATTTTCTTGAAATCATAATCAAGAAATCAGATCTGCACTTCCATGGTCTTCTTATTACAATAATGCATTACTTCTAATTACAAATTTATTCCAGCCTAAAAGAATAGTTTTTGTAGCATCTTTGGATTCTAGCGTAGTTGAGGTTCGGATCTTTCGATATGGAAAATATGAGGTTCCGATGAGAAAGAAAAGCAAGAGAAAACAGCAGATCTGAGTAGAATTTTCTGGAAAAATCCCATAGAAAACAAAAAGAAAAGGGTTTTTTTAAAACGAAAAGAAGAGGTTTTTTTTTTTTTTTTTTTTTTTTTTTTGGAATGAAAAGCGGAAAGAAA
>CAMOHE010050262.1:22948-33555 GCA_946598075.1 Artocarpus hirsutus
TTTTTTTAAAACTAAAATAAGTAAAATTTTTTTTTTTTTTTTTTTTTTTTTCGCCTTCTTTCTGCAATGAAAAGCGGAAAGAAATTGAAAGCAGGTACCTTACATATATATATAAGAGAAAGGAATTTGTAATCCAAGGCTTAAAAAGGGGGGTCGGATCTAGTTTTGGTTCGTGGGAGGAAGAGAGAAGAAAGAAAGAGTGAGGTTTTGAGAGCTTTCTAGAGGCGATTTGAGAGATCTAGTTCCGGTGATGCTTCTCCTTGGGGATGTTCTATTTTATACTTCCCTCCAGTACCCTCGTGTTTTGCAATAGATGCGGTCCAGCTGTTGGGGTTATTATTGGAAATTGGGTCCAAATTGGGAAGAAAAGCTCACGTTGCTGTTGGAATTTGGTTTGGTCAAAGGCCTATAGGAATCTGCCATGTGTGCTTAGGGATGGGTGAAATATCTGGTTTTTGAGGGGGCCCTGTGGTGTTAAATTGTGGCGTGTTTGGTTTCCTAATTAGAAGGTTTTTTGAGGGGGCGTGGTGTTATGTTGTGGTGTGTTTACTTTCCTAATTAGGAGTTTTTTTAGGGGGCGTGGTGTTATGTTGTGGTGTGTTTACTTTCCTAATTAGTTGTGGAGTTAAATGAATAGGAGTAAGTACGAAAAAATTGTAGACTTAAATTTAGGAATCAAAATGGGATTATGTACGAATCTTATTTATACCTTTGCTTGCACTTGAAATTGAAATGAATTGTTGTAAATTTACTTGTATAAACTTTTTAATAAATTTTGCTTTTTGATTAAAAGAAAGTAAGGTGCAACAGCTCTAGTCTTGGTTGTGCAACATTTTTGCCATCGTTGGCCTCACGCCGTGTGCTTGTCACTTTTCTCTCGTGACAAATTTGAAGCTATAACTTCAGTCTTGGCCCTGCAATGTCATCGAAGCCATCGACCCCATGCTCGTGCACTTGTCACTCTAATCCCTCGATAGATTCAACACAAGAGCTCCAGTCTCGGCCTCACAACATCATCGTCGTCGTCAACCTCATGCTCACCCACTTGTCTCTCTTATCTTGTGATAGCTCCAATGCGACAATCTTCTCCTCAATACCTCCCTTTTCTCTGAGGCAACCAGCTTCTTCAGCACCATGATCTTCTCCAATATACAATGACAGATGAGAGACAAGAGAAAGAGGGATAGAAGAAAGAGACAAACAAAGGGGAGAGAAAAAGTGGTGGAATTAGAAATTTTCAAATATTCCACTTTTTGATAATTAAATAATTGACATTTATTTTAATTATCTTTAAATATGATATTTGCTTCTATTTTTTAAAAAAAATGTGACATTTACTACAATTTTTCGTAAAAAAATAAATTAACAACTTTTTACAAATAAAAAATATAATAAAAGCATAATAAAAATAAAAAACTAAATTTTAAAATATATTTGATGTAGGTAACAAACATCTCACCTTTGTTTAGTAAATAATAATAATAAAAGGAGGTTAAGCAAAGGACCTATATTTGATCATTCCCTTAAATAAATGGCTAAATTTCTTAAAAATTAAGAAAATAGCTGAACTTTTAAAAAATTAGGGAAATGATTTTTTTTTACAACAGTACATCATTGATAACACCAATACATTAATGTATATTATTGATTATCCTTAATATATAACTTCTTAGTTATATTTTATCATTAATAAATTGATTTATCATTGATCTACTGATTGATTTATCATCAAAAAGCCATAAGTTCTTAAGTGAATTAATCACCAAGCTAATCAATGATACAAAGTAAAATTAACAGAACTTCAATCAATATATCATTGATATATTACAGTCTATCATTGATGTACAAAAACGACGATGTTCATACTTTTCAAAAACTTCGACTATTTACTTTAAAAAAACCCCTTAAGAAAAGGACCCTTAATCCCCAAATCTCGAATAATAATAATCTTAACAATATATAGAAATGTGAAAGTAGTTTTGCCTTTTTCATTATTTCGGTCAAAAAATTACCTTCTTGTTTTCTACTCAACCAAAGTGTGGTCTTATTTATTTATTTATTTATTTATTGGTAAATTATTCAAGAGGACCCCAACCTTTTAAATGAGGCACAATTTGGTCTCTGATTTTTTTTTTAATTTAACTAGACCTAACCTTTCAATTTAGGTATAAAAGGACCCAATTAACGTTAAAAATCCTATCACGTGAGCCGCACATGTTACTATTGGGATATGATTTGGTCAAACATAAATCCTTCAATAAAGGCCCACAATGAGGAATCTGAATTATAGTTTGAGCATATCAAGCTCAACAAGAGTGTTCGATTTAAGGCAAATTGAGACAGGAAGCATCGCTTGTTCGATACTTAGTCAAGTCGATGCATCGATCGATTCGATGACTACGATCGATTAGATGACTACGATTTGATTACTTTACTTATTTTTCCATGTTTATCTAAATATTCTTCATTGTAGCAGATTTGTTAAGTGTCGATTCAATATGACGGTGTTTAGGACCTAGTAGTTACAAGAAGATACGTGCTTAGCTACGAAATGAGACATGAGAAGAAGCCCAATGTTTACGCTCTATCACATATCAACATGTGTCCTATTACTTCATACACTATTGTACCACTTCTTCCACGAGATTGAAGCCATGATCTCGTATGACACTATATAAAGAGCATCAGCAACCTCGTTGAAACATACGAAGAACTCTACAGAAACTCTACATAATACTTTCTCATCCATACATTATTTCTTTCAAACACTTTGTAACTTGTACGTATTCATTCATTTATAGTAAAAAACAGTGGACATAATTCTCATTACAAAGTGAATCACTATAAATCTTAGTGTGCGGTATCTTTTATTTTGTAGTATTATTCCATTATTTATAGTTTTGATGCAATTATTAATCTATCGTTATTTAGATTCCATTCTTAAAAGCTATTATTAGATCCTAATAATAGCAATTTGAAGGCCCAAATTTATAAATATCAAATATAAAATTGAATTCTAACCAATTCACATTTGATTGTAAATCTAGCATCTATAGTTTGGCGCCCACCATGGGGCCTTCATATCACCAACTCGAGGATTTTGAAGCTTCAGCACCAGATATGGTAGACAACACAAATATCCATACACCTGACATGCACAACGAGGAAACACAAACCATGTATCAAGGAAACCAGTAGCTGGATATCCTTGCTGTTGAGGTGGAAACATTAAAAAAGATGCTCACGAGCATCTGAGGAACATGACAGGTGGCTACACCAACTCAGCAATGAGAACACTACTCTCAGAAGCAAAATTAGCTACCAAAATTCCCAGCTAACAACCTACTTGTATTATTACCCATACTATAGGTATTCGACATTTCTAATGATGACAACAACATAATGGCAGTTCTAGATGCCACTTCCAACTAGACAACAGCCTTCCTATAGCCCCATTAAGAGGATTCAACTACTATACACAACTCCAACACCTACACCAAAAACTACGACTACAACGATGTCAACACCAACAGTGATAGTGGCAGCTGTGAACGCTCAATAGACGTAAGTAGAGAAAATCTACAAACATCCAGGAGGCAAAACGAAGAGATCGAGTAAGTAGTACAAGCAGAAACCGTATAAATGCTGACCTTATTAACCACAGAGGCCATCCAGGAAACGATGAAAGACGTTCTTGACCAGAACACTAGAATGGTCAAAGAAAAAATTGACCAAGAATGTACCAAAGCCACGAGCAAGACCCTAGTGCTCGAAGACATCTCAAAGAATATACGCGAGACTCCATTTACGAGGAGGATTACTTCCATTGTTCGTCCTAAGTATGGAAACCATTTGTTCGTACACTTTGATGGAACCGCAAACCTAAAGGATCACCTCCTGTAGTACAAGAATGTCATTAGCACGCCCAACATCCCAGATTCGATATTGGATGAGATGATGTGTAAACTGTTCGCACAAAGTTTGAGAGGACCAGCTCTACGATGGTTTAGCAACATGCTTGTTGGAATGATTGATAGCTTTGAAGAGTTAGCGAACTCCTTTGTCAAAGCCTACTTTATGCATATCAAGATAGGCAAAACGACCAAAGAACTTTGGTCAATAATTCAAAGTCTAGGAGCATTGCTACAGGCTTATGTCAAAAGGTTCGACAAAGCCATCTTAGAGATTTTCGATTTGGAGGACGGGACGGCTTGAGAGGCTTTAAAGAAAGGACTTCTACATAAGTCTTTATTCAAAAAAAGCATATGCTCAGAATATCCACAAACGATCCTGGAGGTCCTAAATAAAGCCAAGGGATGGATCGATCTGGAAGAGGAAAGCGAGCGCTACGAACAAAAACTTGCAAGGAATAGAGAACAGAATAGGAGGGTAGAAATACTACCAAAGACTCGACCAGAATGAAGAGGACGAACAAGAACACTTCCGAGAAGGGAGTGTAGAAAGAAAGAAGAGCAAAAACCATAAGGGGGGAGCAGGCCATTGTTGCCACCAAGGTATGCCTTGAACATATCTCAGACTGAATTGATCACCTAGTTGGTAGAAAAGGACTACATTAGGTAGCCAAACAAAATGGCGCCCAGCCAATCTTGCGACCATACAAAGTACTGTGAGTTTCACCAAGACATAGGACATTTGACGATCAACTATAAGGCTCTGCGAACTAAGATCACATAATTACTAAAGAAAGGATGCTTGAGGGAATACCTATCCGAACAAGGTAAGCGGACCTATGGGCTAGACCGTGAGTGGAGCAGATCAAGGAATCAATAAGCCCAAGAGAAAACACTACCACCACCACTAGTCAAGAAGGTGATCGGAGCCATCTATAAGGGCTCGGTTTATAGAGGAAACTCTGCAAACCAAATGAAAGCCTATCAGAGAAAAGCAAACCAAGTGACAACCGGTTCAACAGTAGAAGAATTTGGCAAGCACACTATTTCTTTTCATAGCGACGAAGATCGGGTCTAGACAAGCCACACTATGATTCTTTGTTGATCAAACTCATCGTCGCGAATTGTGAAATCGGGAGAATACTTGTTGATAATGGGAGCTCAGCATATATTTTGTTTCTCTCAATGTTGAAAGAGATGGACATTGAAGAAAAGGAAATAGAGAAGTCAACCACTACATTTGTGGGATTTAATAGAAAAGCCACTACGGCATTGGAAGGATCAAATTACCTATCTATGCTGTTGGAGAAAATCAAATGATGAACTTTCTCATCATGGATTGTCCTTCCGGATATAACATGATCCTTGAGCGACTATAGATACATTCGATAAAAGCATCCCATCCACCTATCACCAATGAGTCTTATTCCTAACAAAGCGGGGGATAAGAGAAATCTGTAGGAGCCAAGACACAGCGAGGAGTTGATATCTGACAGCAATGAAGCAAAGAAAATAGCATTATAGCAACTACAGACAAGCCCATAGAATGGGTCGAGCACTTAGGGGCAGGGGGAGTCAATACTTGAACAGTTAGAACAGATAGATGAGGTACAAATTAGCCCCATACACAAACATCGGACAGTGAATATTGGCTCGCAGCTCGACCCAAAGGTAAAATCTACTAGAATAGATTTTGAAAAGGCTAACGAGGACTGCTTCACATCGTCATATGTAGATATGCTTGGAATCAACCTAAGTATTGTCTCACACCACCTCAACATCGATCCAAACCATTGACCCGTACGACAAAAGAGGTGACGGTTGGGGGTCAAACAAAATAACATAGTGAAAGAGAACGTCAGACGATTATTGAAAGTAGGATTCATCTGTCCAGCTCAGTACCAAAATTGGCTAGCGAATGTCATGATAGTGAAGAAGAAAAATGGGAGATGGCAAATGTGTGTAGATTTCACGAACCTGAACAAAGCTTGTCCAAAAGATAGCTATCTATTACCTCACATCGAACTTTTCATTGATGCGACTGCCGGCCATGAAGTCCTAAGTTTGCTCGATGCTTTCTTCGACTATAATCAAATTCTTTTACACCCTTAAAGTTAAGAAAAAACCGCCTTCATCATTGAGCACAGTATTTTCTATTTCAAGGTCATGTCGTTAGTGCTGAAAAATGCTGGAGCAAACTATCAGAGGCTTGTCAACATGATGTTTAAGGAATAGATCGATAAGAATATAGAAGTCTATATCAAGGATATGCTGATAAAGTCTTTACAGGCTCATCTTCATGTACAGTATTTAAAAGAGTGCTTTAACGTACTAAGGAAGTATAATATGAAGTTGAACCCAAAAAAGTGTACTTTTGGGATTAGTAGTAGGATATTCCTAGGATATCTTGTGACAAAACGGGGGATCAAGGTGAACTCAGACCAAGTAAAAGCTTTCCAACTAATGCCATCACCACAAAACAAGCGAGAAATCCAAAAGCTGACCAAGCAAGTTGTAGCTCTTAGCTGGTTTATAGCTTGCTCATCAGACAAGTGTTTGCCCTTCTTTAAGTTATTAAAGAAGAACACAAAGTTTGACTAGAACGATCGCTACGAACAAGCCTTCCAAGATTTAAATAAGTACCTTTCCACTCCATTGATCTTGTCAAAAACAAAAGATAGAGATCTACTGTATCTCTACTTGGTAGTTTTAGAAACATCAATCAGTTCTGCGCTGTTCAAGGAGGAAGACTCGAATCAAAAGCCGTTGTTCTTTTTTAGTCATACCTTATTAGATGTGGAAACAAGGTACTCAATTATCGAGAAACTCGCTCTCGCACTCATCATATCCACTCATAAGCTGCGACCATATTTTCATAGCCATATAATCGTAGTGCTCTTGTCGTACCCGATGTGAGCCATTTTGCACAAGCCAGATGTTTCAGGGAGATTAAAAAAATGGGCTATCGAACTCACTAAATTTGATATTGAATACAAGCCTCGAACCACATTGAAGGCATAAATACTGGCTGATTTTGTCATAGAACTGATGTGCAAGCCTGATAATGATGAGCTAAAGGTATAGACCAAGCAGGTGGACGATGCTAGCAATGAAAAAAGTTCAGGGGTTGGGATTTTGCTATGGTCACCAATAGACGAGGAAATCGAACAAAGCTTTAGATTAGGTTTCAAAGCAACCAGTAACGAAGCAAAGTACGAAACCATGATCACTAGTTTAAGACTAGCCATGACACTAGGGGCCATCGAACTTATTACGGAAAGAGATTTAACCCTAGTCATCAATCAGATCAATGGAGAGTATGAGGCACAAGATGACAAAATGATCTCTTATTTGGAGATTGTGAATAAATTGAAGCATTAGTTTGATCAGTTTAAAGAAAGACACATGCCATAGGAGTCGAACTTAAGAGCAAATGCACTCGCCAATCTTGGATCATCTGTCGAGGTGAAAGAAAAAAAGGTCATCCCTCTAGAATACATCAAGCAACCCAGCATTAAAACTACAGAAGAGACGAACTATGTTGATCCTAGAGATAATTAGAGGACCCCAATTGAGATGTACATAAACGACTGATGGCACCCAGAAGACAAGCAGGTTGCAAGGAAAATCAAAGTCCAAGCAGTGAGATATTATCTAGAGGTGTGGCCACAATTTGCTCCGCATGCAACACTTCCATAAGAAAATTGTTGAGACTGAGGAAATCCCTCAGATACTGCCTTTGTTGTTGGACTGCAGTGGGAAGATCTCTCCAAATCAGGTCACAAATTCGTCGTAAAGGTATTTTAGGGGGAATCAATGGTGCCATGGTACAACGGAACCTTAAGATGTAATGATCTACTGACTCTCCTACGTACCTTCCCCATAAGGGTTCTACGCGTAAATATAACCTACGACGCCAATCTGCCCAAAGCATCAGAATCACTTGGACTTGCATATTATTAATAGGTGGAAACGGTGCGAATACTTATGAGATCTACATTTTAAACTTCCTAGTTATGTTGCCGCTCTTTTGGTCCGAGCTCAATCCACCACTCCGATGCTGCTCCTACCAGTCGCCTTGAGGCTAGGGGAACTTGTAAATGTTGTAAGGTATGGCAAGTCTCGAAAATTACTTCTATCTCGTGAAACCATTCCATTAAGATCATCAGTCTTCGACTGCCATAATAGCGCGGAGGTATCGTCTCCCGGAAAGCAATACTCGCTCTCCGATCCGCCTCGATGTCATGGTCATTATGCGGCTCCACCATCTACTACATTTATCTCAATAAATATAACAATACCATATAAAGTGAAAACCTAACATTCTTATACTTAAAATCAAACTATCTTACTTGAGCTATAGCAATAGAGCATATGACAATGTGTAGTAGGATGGCAAGATTTTTGCTCTGATACCAACTGTCACAACCCGCCTTTTCGGGTTATAATAAACCTTTTCTTACTTATGTATATATGAAAACTTAGGAAAAACATTTTGTGTTTATAAATATATTTTACACACATTTGTTTGCACATACGTTGGTTTTAGCAACTGTCGAAATATAGACATACACTTGTATTTACAAAACAACCTTTCCTTTGCAATACAATTCTCCAAACATTACTTTCAAAATATCTTAAAATATACTACAGTGGAAACTAACTATGGCGAAATGCATACCCGTTCTGCACACTAATCATCCCTCCTCCAGCTCGTCCATACAACTATTCTGACCTTCTCATCGGAATACCTGCAGCATGAAATACTTAATGAGCTCATGCCTAGTAAGTCCCATATAACCCAAATGCACATTCAATAAAATGCATGATCCAATTATGCTTTCTTATAAAACTTCCTTATCATTTTTATTTCTTATCTTTAACTAGGGCCCAAGTGTTCGTACGCGGAATTTTAAAATTTTTATATCAGAGCATTTTCCAAAACATAAGTTTGACACACTATATGTATAAATTAACCAGATCTTACTAACTTTGTATTCGCCAAAAGGCTCCCGAAATCCGTGAAGAGAAGTAACATTCTAGAAGATCCTCAACCAACTGGTCTTTTTTGCTATTCTCTATCCACTATCGGAATGAGTGTGGGCTCACATGTACAGCTCTTCCACCATGTGACTCTCCTTCCAACCAATTGAGAGAACCCATAGCTAGTGTTCGTGATTTGTGAACAAGAGCTCTCAGGGAGTTTCAGAATCTCACTCGCAGAGTTTCACTCTTAATCTCTCAATTGATCTAAATAAGTTATGAGACTTACTCCCTATTTATAGAGGTTGGGTCTAGGGTCAGTCCTTATCAGATAAGGTCTCAAAAATTCAAATAAGAATCAAATTCAGATCAATATTGGATGAAATCCACGTAAAAATGCGTGATTTTTTATTCGTGCATACGCAGGCTGATCTGCCTAACCGACAGGCCGAACTTGCCCCATCGACAGGCCAAACTTGAGGATCGGCATGCCGAACTGCCAAAAAAAAATTTCAGCGAATCTTTCATTTTCCACTTGAGATTCTATAGGATAAAACCTCAGTTTTAATTCAAATAACCCAATAGAGAAGTTAACTAATTAAAACAACTTTATCTAGATAATCTCTAGGAAAATAAATAGATTCCTAATAATTCTACAAGTTTATCTTGATTTAATTTGTCACAATATTAATTCAACCGATAAACAAACATGAATTATTTGACTCTTTCGAATTTCAACCAATCTAATAAATCTGACATAAGTCACCAATTATTAGAAAAGCACGCCATATCGTTACAGGATTTTGTGAGCTAGCAAAGGGGACCTAATGGACTTATATAGTTTAACTCTCGATAATTATGAAACCCAATATCCTAGATATACATTTCATAATTATCAACCCCAATGCTACTTCACTAAAAGCTTGAAGCTGCACTTTCAAACTATATAGAATTACGAAGCTCGTATAGATAAGTCTCCATGACATATCATGGTATATCGTATCCCCATAGGATTATCTATAATCGGCTTAAGGACAAGTTTTATCTTACATTCCTGATTATTTTTATCTTACATTCCATTATCTCACCATCGAAAAACTTACCATCTAAAGACGGTATGCCATTCGGTTACACCTATGTATCCAAATGGCTGAGCGCTCTAGTTTTTCAATTACAGGATAATGCATATAAGAGGATATCACTACTCCTAAAGAAGAGCTATAGATTCCATATCTATGAATAATAGGTCTACGCTATCAAGAGTCATGCCTCCAACGCACCGGCATGCATACCACTATTAAAATGTGGGTGTCACCCTTTGGTACATCAAAAGACATAAGTCAAGACAATGGGGCCACTATTCATCTCAGGATTAAGATACAATACAAATGATTGTTTAAAGTGAATCGATTTGCCAAGACAGAATTATTAAACCAAATCAATTCACTTTATGTCCCGATCCAACACATCGTCACTTATGACAATGTGCCAATTTTTTATTTACAGAGTCCACCTCCGATGACCAAGATAAACCATCTCCCAATAGGGATATAGACACCATAACAATATTCACATGAATAAAGCGCCCAACTTTATTCCCTCCATTGCGGATCTAATGATTTAGACCGTCACCTTAAAAATCGTGTCTTCCGTATAATCTGTCCATCATATGCCTAATTCTTAAAGGTTTAGACCGACAGTCTCAGACTATTG
>CAMOHE010050264.1:0-18721 GCA_946598075.1 Artocarpus hirsutus
TAAATTTATTTAGGATTAAAGACGATTACTAAAGTTTTATGTTATGTTAAGAAATGAATTTTTATAGATTAGTTTCTACGAAATTATTATGAAATTTAGAGGAAAAGCCTTAGTAAATTGGTATCTTAAACTTGAGAGTTTAAGCTGTAAGAAGTTTGTTTTGTTTAGTTTAAAAAGGTAAACTTTTAAGATATCAATATGTTATGTTTAAGATGTTGAATTATAAATAAAATATAAATAATTGTTAAGAAAGTTTTACAGAGCATTTAAATGAGATTTTATTTTAATATTTAATTTAAAATTGTTTTGAAAATAGCTTTATTTAAAATAAGAAATATCTTTAAAGAAATAGATGCTAAATAATTATCCTTATGTTTAAAAAGAAAAGTTCAAGGAAATTACTATAGTTATGCTTCAAGAAATAAATGTTATGAGTTATGTAAATGATCATGATTTATAAATTATAATTGAGTTAAAACGTAATGATTATTATTACGTTATTATCATGTTTAAGAAATTTATGGATTTCGTTAAGTTACGAAATTAAGTTTTAAGAAATGATTATTATATCTTTTAAAGCTGTATGTTGAGAATTCTTTATTATTAAGAATTCATTTATTACTAAGTTTTGGAAAACAATTAGTATTTCATTTAAAGCTATATGCCAAAGATTCGATAGCAAGAATCCATTTAAAAAAAAAAAAAAAAATTTATCCTGAAATTTTGTACTTTATTAATAAGTATGTTTAAGTTTAAGATCAAGTTAAGTCAAGTGACGGCCACGTAAGTGAGGGTCATCACACATTTAATGGAAGAAAACTGGAATCTTTTGCCAGAGTCATCATTTTCATACAAAACTAAGCGAACTATGATAAAATATTATGTTTATGACAACTTGAACCCAAAAAAGTTAAAAAAAAAAAAGAAAAAAAAAGAACAAGAAGAAATGGAGAAAGAGCTTTCTATGCTAAGAATGATCTGTCACTGGCACAAGTTAATGAAAAAAATTCCCTATATCTGATTGTTCTGTCAGCTAGTTGCAAGGACACTGTAGTGGGCTTCACTTCACCTTTCCTAGCTTCTTAAACACAGAGAGCATCATTAAGTTCACTCCACCTATTCCCAACCCCTAGGCTGGCAGCCTTGGATTTGGCCCGAGAGGGCGAGCAGCAGGCTCGTGGGTTGTGGAGCACGGAAGACAAGGGTTTTGGATGGATGGGTCGTGCTTGGGGCTGTTGGAATGAGGAGGCACAGCTAGGCTTCCGCAACAAGGACAGGGGCGTTAGGTGGCTGAGTTAATTAATTATGAATTTCACTTGTCTATATATTGTTTACAAGGATAACAAGGGACTAATGGACCCATAATTTCAAGCTTAAATAATAATAATAATAATAATAATAATATATTAATTAAGCTCTTTAATTATTAATTCCAATATTACTTCACTAAAAACTGAAAATAGTACTCTTTTAACTACTCATATTTTAGAGTTATTTATTTGATATAGTCATTATATATAAATTGATCCTTCATAAATAATATATAATTAGAACTAGATAAAATCTATTAACCATACTAATTACTTTTTTATCTTTATGTTTCATTGATTCTCTAATAAATAATAAATTCATGAACTTAACCACGAATTAAGCACTCATATTATTCAAATCTCAAATCAATATCTGTTTCTAAGTAAAGAAAGAATGAATTCTATCTTGTAATATTAACATACCCAACTATTTACTTTACTATGCCTCCAAATAGGATTGGATTCTTGAATTCGTACTGTGTAAATCAAAACACATAATTCTATAAATAGGAGTCTGTTAATAACTCAGGATTAAGATCATCACACCATTTCTCGTTTCTAGATAATTTAATTATGTACAGTGCACTCATTTAATGATTCACTACATTATTGGTTTAGATTAGACTGTTTCATTCTTCATAGAAATGACATGTATTAGTAACATTCAATTAAAGATTCCATATTTTAGTTTAATAATTAATTATAATGATTAATTATATATTACTGACTATTTAAATTTTCATCCTTAAATATTATCCTCTTGTATATAGTATGTATCTATAATATTTAAGGTCATATAGATAATTATAAAATTTTAATAATATTTATAAAATATTTATAAATACATGCACACAAATATAATAAAAAATTCATTTTATTTATTTATTAATATATCATTTACAGTACATCACATGCTTTACGAGCAATTATCCTAACAGAGACTCCTTAAGAAAAGTGGTTGTTCCCCATAGGGTAGTTGGCTGCCCATCTTACCCAATCCGGCAGTATATGAGGGCAAGCAAGCCTGACATAGAAGACTTTTAGAGGATAGATTTTATTGGCCTAACTCTGACGGAGGATGGAATTATATTGAGGTTCCAAGTCCACCAAAAGATAACCCTAAGGGGGAAAACAAGGAGAGATTTCTATTAGATATTGAAGAGTGCAAACTACACAAGCAGAGCATGGATTTTGAGGCTTGTGTCCAAGTCTCAAAATGACAACTCAAAAGTCCAATCAATGAACTAAACGACGTTACAACTTGAAGCTTAACATAACATATCACAAAATGCCAGCCCAAATTGCTGCCAATCTAGATTTGACACTGAGGAGGGCGGGGCCGTCTGCAGTAGCTGTGGGGAGTGCAGAGCTCAACCGAATCTGGGCCGAGTTAGAGGAGCGCAAAAGGAGCCTCGGTGGTTTGGCTCAAGCGTGGGCTCGACAGGCTTTGCTGCCACTTATATGGTGTCAGTGTTGAGGCACCCAAATGGGCTCATGTCGACGATGGTGGATGAGGCGCAATGGCTCTGGGCTAGCCATGAGAATGTGGTGGAGAGGCCATGAGGATTCTCTGCTGGGCAGATGGTCAGAGAAGGGAGCTTCGGGTGTCTAGATGGCTTGCGGTGACAAACTTTAGTGCTAGGGATTGTGGAGGCCACATCGTTTATTTTATAATGGTGGCAATGTTTCCGCCCCTGTATTTTTTTTGTGTTATTTCTAACCTGTTCGTAATAATGGAGATGGTTTTCTTATCTCTGGACTTATTCTATATGGTTTACCCGCTTGTGAGAAGCAAAGTTTGTAGTTATGTTCGACTAGATTTGTATCTAGTTCGGGTCATTTTTGTCTCCACTAGGATGGAATTAGGCTTTATCAATTGGGTTTGCCAATCAATGAGCTGTTGCAAGGAGCCTTAATCGAGTTCTATGTTAAGTGGTGTAGAGCGGGATTCCCCTTTTTGGCCTTGATACCTATTATTTGTCTCTCTGCACTTCATTGTCTGCTCTGCTGGTCTCAACACTAGTGGAACTAGCACCAATCGGGGATAGTTTTTGTCCTTAATAGATAGCTTAAGCGACTTCATTTGTACTCTCTGTAGTTTAAATGAAGTTTATTTATAAAAAAAAATAGCCTACAATTTGCAATCTTTTTCTTTCTTTCTTTCTTTCTTTTTTTTTTTTAATAACAAAAGCAACCTCCATAATTTGCCATATTAGTGACTCTTCATCTATTTGTTCTGTTTAATTTTATTTAATGGCTACCAATCGATTGAGTTGTGCGTTAAAAGGCGGCTTTGCACGATGGAAAAGGCATTTTCTTTTTATTCCACTAACGGATGTCTCTTGTCGACCACTTGTAGATTCTATCTCAAAAGTGCGAATTTCTAAAAGCTTTCTTTCTCTTTTGTATTTTTTTTAGTGTCTTGATCTCCTTTGAAAAAGGAAAACAAATATAGTTTTCAATCACAAAGAAAATAAGGATTCATAACAAATTTGAACCCCTATTGATTTGAAATTCAAGAACCATTCTTGAATTTACATAACCAATCAGTTTTGAATTTTTTCAATAAAAGGAGAAAAATCATTATAAATTTCAATTATAACATCAATCATATATAACCCTATAAAAATATGAACTGTTCCATAAACATTATCTAATCAATTATATTATTTGTATAAGATGTGTTGAAATTTATACATGTGAAACGCAGCAGAAAAAAGGGATCGATTGACAAAAAAAAAAAAAATTCAAAACTTTGTTTATTGAAAATAGATATATAATTTTAATTAAACATTGAAAATATTGGAGAATTTGTTTCAAACCTTTGAAGACTTATCAGAGTTTTCTAGCTTTCTTCTTTAACATCACGATCTTTCAAACTAAACCTCCACACAAATAAAACGACTAGTGAGCATCAAAATGTAAGGATGAATTATCTCACACATACTCAACACATAAGATAGCGAAACTTTTTTTAGAGTAAGAACTCTTAGTTTTTCTCTTAAGAATTTTAAAAAAATAACATAACATGAAAAAAATGATATATTCTTGCATGTAGTTATTAATTAATTGATTTTAAAAATTTTAAAATCACCTTCTAATCTTTCCAGTGGGTAAACCATACACACCCACATCAAGAGAAAAAAATCTCCAAAAGTGGTATGTGGAGGAGGTGCTTAATGCACCTCCACGTTCACCTCTCTCTCTCTCTCTCTCTCTCTCTCTTTATAAATTCAAAACCACGTACATAGGATGTACTTGTATATATAAAACACAAACATATATAATTAGTTAGAAAAGAGTCCAATGTATATATATACATATATTATATATTAAATTAATTTAAATAAATCTTATTGATTTAAATTCAATAAATCATATTTATTAAAAAATAAATTTTAAATTAATTATTTATTTATTTAATTTTGTGCCCATATTGAAATAGACAAAATATGATCCCACCATACATGTGTTACACACAAAATTAAAATTATATTCAAATAATTTTATTATTTAAATGTAATTAATTAATTAATTCAAAACATATTTAATTAATCTTATTAATTAAATATAGTTAATAAATAAGATATTATTCCATTAAATATGACAACATTTATCATATTATATTATCCGTCATAGAAAACATTTTTATATATCATATTAATATCTCTTGTGTGAAATAATTAATTTAGAATTCAATAATTCTATATTAAATATGTATAATTTATTTATGCACTAAATCCAATACAGTATTATAGAAGTAGCATTGGGGACCCATAGACCTATAATATAAACTCTAATAAATTCAACAAAATATTAAACTCGTTAACAATGTGTCAAATTTATTAGTTTCAGTGTTTTTTCACTAAAAAACCTAAAACTGCACTATTGAAATTATACTAATCATTACTCAAAGAAAATCAGCAAGTAGTCTATTGATATAATTATTGCATATAAATCAGTCTTTCATAAATAGTTCATAATAAGAGCTAGATTTAATTTCCATTCACCTCTCTTATTGTATCTTTTTTCTTAAGTTCCAATGATTCTCTAATAGTAATTAATCCATAATTTTATTATAAATGAGCGATCTAATGTTCAAGTCTTGAATCATCACTCATGAGAACTATTTTTCTAACTTCTAATAGGAATGAATGGATTCCATATTTGTATAATATTATTCATTGCCATTTATTCTATTATATTTCTAAGATGCACAGTTATGATCTGTCATTAGATAAATCTTACCAAGCAAATAAAAAAACATAATATCATAAACATGAGTCTAATAAATACTCAAGATTGAGACTGTAATATATATAATCATCATAGTGATAAATTTGAATACTTTATTTGTAACAGAATATTATTAAAGATTTATAATTTATCTGGTTCAATACTATATGATTTCATTATATAAAGTACCTCCAATTCGATGTCTCTATATTAATAGTCCGAATAAGACTATCTCATTTTCAATGAGATTGGACTACACTTGCAATATTTAATTAAAAATCCTAAATTTTAATTAAGTATTACAGACTATTTTGATTCTTATCTATAAATTTGATCCCTAAGTATATAACACTTATATGCTAAATTTATAGTCACATTAATAATCATAGAATTTTCTCAGTGTTTATTAAAATATTCATAATATACATAAGCAACCAAAAATAAATAAATGTCATTCATTTAATTTATTAACAATAAATACAATGTCCATGTTTATAGGGCATGGACCCACAACAAGATGTATATTGGTAATTTTCAAAGCTTACCGTGCTTTCATTTTTACATTTTTTGGATAGATTAAATCTATAAAATATAAATTTTGATAAAGCATGAGAGATGTTTTTCCAAATAAATACATAGAGGTAATATATATACACATATAAGGAACGTAGATATAGATAGCTCTAGTTATATATGTACATGTTTGATAAATAAAAGCCTTATTTGCTTATTACTTTCACATTTTTAACAATATCACGTAGTTATTTAGTAAAACAATGATTATTTAGAACATTTATATCTCTGAATCTTTCACACCTAGAGATATACGTTTTACTGGTCAATTATTTTTTGATGTTTTGATCTACCACTACCAACAAATCAATGGGCTGTATTTTGCAAACAATACCGAGGTAAGGTAAATGTCAATGTCAATACCATATTTGCTATTAAAAGGTTTAAAAATAGCATATTTGATGCGTTATTTTATTTATGCTCTAATGCAAATGATATTTTTAATGATGTATCTAAATTTTGTTGAATTATTAAGCTTTGATGGTTGTAAAAGCAAACCTTTAATATTAAATACTTTGAAAGTAACAATGTTATAATGATTTAAAGCAAAAAGTTAATATATCAACTAATAAGAATCAAATATCAAATTTATTATATACTAAACTTGATGGTAAATTTGCCATTAAGCTTAGCATATGAAAAATTTACCATAAACATAACTCTCTGTTGGAGAATATTTTTTACATTAAAATACCAAAATTTGGTTTTGATTCATAAAAATATCAGTGTATTTTTTAAGTAGTGTAGTATTGTATTAAAGATGCTCTAAGAAAACATCGAGAATTTTTTGTGGTGGGAAATTTTCCATTATTTGGAACAAGGATTCTTCATTCTGGCCTCCAACAAAGTCTTACACTAAAGTTGAAGCAACTTCAATTTGAAGCTTTTCATTAAAAAAAATAATAATAAATTAAAAAAACTTCAATCAGAAGCTGAACCAATTTCTCTATGACGGGATCAAGAACGTCTTCGCCATTTATTTCTCAGCTTCTGATCAACTAAGTAGGCAAAAACGAGAATCTATTCAAACTGAATCTTATTATAAGTCTGATGACTCTATAAAATAAAGTTAATTTAGCTCTTTTTGGTATTCAAGTTTGCTACATTCTTTAGATTTTCTTTTTATTTGTTTTATTTTATTGAATTAGATTTTATTTGTTTCATTGGACTTAATTTAATTTAATTTAATTTAGTTAATTTTAGTCTTGAATGGCGATATATTTTTCTAAGCCACGCCGTAACAGCTTCTCTGAAAAATCATTGTCATATGCATTATTGATCAGAAAAAAAAAAAAAAAAAAAAAAAAAATATATATATATATATATATATTGAAATTTAGTGGATGACTATCTGTCAAATGAATGGAACTCGTGAAAAATTGCGTTGTTCAGTGAAAAAAAAAAGACTATTTTTTATGTAAATTGACAACCCTTTTACCTTTTTTGGTTAAAATGGTGCCTTTACGCTTTTCGCTGTTTATTGCAATGTCAAATCAAGTATCTATTCATTTATTTATATAAACTGATTTCCTAACAATATTCTAGCTCCGAAATTCCCGTTAAATTCATGGTTCGAATGGATGTCTAAACGAATCTAGTCACGTGGCCACCACGTACGTGAACAGGTTATTGATATGCCCGTTTGGTTTGCGGATTTCAATTATGTTGATTCGACTTATATGACTTGCGTTAAAAAAAAAAAAAGTCTTAACTCTGTGATTTGAGCCTTGAACTGACGTTTGGATGCGTTATCTAATGCGTTATCTAAACGCAAATTTGATAATCCGACAGATTGCTTCACCCAATTCCACAAAAAGAAGAAGAAGAAGAAGAAGAAGAAGAAGAAGAAGATTGCTTCACCTGCTTCTACTCACTTGCCCCAATCTTCTAGTCACTTCACCTGCTTTTTCTTCAACTGACTAAAGAAAGATTCCTAGGAAAAAGTGCGAGAGAGAGAGGGAGATGGTTTAATAGTTTCCATTAAGAGACTTTCACAAACAGAAAAATCAAAATAAAATACCAGCGAGTAGATAGCAAGCAATAAAATAACACCATAGAAAACAACTAAAATCTTTGCTTATAAATTCCATACATTTCTATATGTCTACGAATGGTTTAAGCCAATTTCAACAGAGATTTTTGAAAGCTGGGTTAAAACTCCAAACAGGTCATTTTGCACCAGTAATGGCTTTAATGACTAGTTCTGAATTTGCCTCCAGGTCGATATCTATAAAAATATCAGCAGCCACCAGTATCCAAATTCAGCAGCCTCCAATTTCTGCTCTAAGCGCAAGGCACTAGTCGAGAAGCTTTGTTGGCGGATCAATAACCGACCCATGCTCGTCACAAACAATCGCTGCAATCGCAACACCCTGCTGGTTGACTACATTAATCATAAAACATGTATCTGCTCAATCATTTATCTCGTCCTTGTCGTTGTGGATGTGGAGGCTGTGTCATTTGTTGAATAAAAGTGGTGATTTTTTGTATTTTTTATATGTTATTTCTGGTCTGTTTATAATAATAGAGGTTTTTCTATCTCCAGACTTATTTATTTTGTATGGTTTACCAGCTCATGAGAAGCGAGGTTTGTAGTTATGTTTGGCTAGGTCTATATCTAGCTTGGGTCGTTTTTGTTTTCACTAAGGAGGAATTAGGCTTTGTCAATTAGGTTTGCCAATCGATGAGCCATTGTAACGAGCCTTGGTTGAGCTGTATGTTAAGTGGTATTGAGTAGGGCTTCCCCTTTCTAGCTTTGAGACTCTTTATTTGTCCCTCTATGCTTTATTGTCTGCTTTGCTTGTCCCAACACTAATGGAAACTTCATCAATCGAGGATAATTTTTGTCCTTATCGATCGAGGATAATTTCTGTCCTTAATGAATTAATGGATGACTTAAGCGATTTTGTTTGTACTTTTTGTAATTTAAATGAAGTTTCTTTATTAAAAAAATAGCATATAATTTGCAATGTGTTTCTTTTTCCTTTAGGAAAAGCAGCCTCTATAATTTGCCATATTGTTGACTCTTTATCTGTTTGTCCTGTTTAATTTTTAATCGATGGCTGCCAATCGATTGAGTTGTGCGTTAAAAAGCGGCCTTGCACGATGGAAAAGGCATTTTCTTTTTATTCCACTAACTGGTGTCTTTTGTCGTCCACTTCTAGATTCTAACTCAAAAGTGCAAATTTCTAAAAGCTTTCTTTCTCTTTTGTTTTTTTTTTTTTTTTTTTGTGTCTTGATCTCTTTCTCTTTTGAAAAAGAAAACACATAAGGTTTTCAATCACAAAAGAAAATAAGGATTCAGAACAAGTTCTCATTGTATAAAAGCACCTCCAATCTAATACCTCTACATTAATAGCTTGAATAATATTGTTTCATTCTCAATGAGATTGGACCGTATTTACAATATTTAATTTAAGATCCTAAACATTAATTAATTATTATAGACTATTTTAATTATTATCTATAAATTTTATCCCTAAGCATATAATAATTTATGTTAACTTTACAGTCACATTGATAATCATAGAATTTTCTTAATGTTTGTTAAAATATTCATAATATAAATAAACAACCAAAAATAAATAATTGTCATTTTGTTTAATTTATAAATAATATGTATAATGTCCATGCTTATAGGATAATTTTCAGAATATTACCGTCCTTTCATTTTTACATTTTTTTGGATAGATTAAATCTATAAAGTATAAATTTTGATAAAGCATGAGAGATGTTGTTCCAAATAAATACATAGAACTATAATATATATGTATATAAAAAAGGAACGTAGATATATGTACATGTTTAATATATAAAAGTCTTATTTACTTATTACTTTCACATTTTTAACAATATCACGTAGTTATTTAGTGAAACAATGATTATTTAGAACATTTATGTCTCTGAATCTTTCACACCTAGAGATATTCGTTTTACCGGTCAAGTGTTTTTGGGTCTTTAGATCTACCACTACCAACAAATCAACGGGCTGCATTTTGCAAACAATACCAAGGCAAGACAAATGTCAATGTCAACACTGTATTTGTTATAAAAAGTCTAAAAATAACATATTTAATGTATTATTTTATTTAATACTTTAATGCATAATTTTTGTCGAATTGTTAAGCTTTAAAGGTTGTAAAAGTGAACTTCTAATTTTAAATACTTTAAAAGTAACAATGATGTAATGATTCAAAAAAAAAAAAGCTAATATATCAACTAATAAGAATTAAATACCAAATTTATTATGTGCTAAACTTGATAGTAAATTTGCCATTCAAGCTTAGCATATGAAAAATTTACCATAAAAATGGCACTATCTTGGAGAATATTTTCTTTTACATTAAAATATAGCATTGAATTTTTATTTTTTATTTTTGAAGTAGTATTGCATTGTATTGAAGATGCTCTAATAAGAAAACATGGAGAAGTCCTTGTGGTGGGAAATCTTCCATTATTTGGCACAAGATTCTTCATTCTAGCCTCCAACAAAGTCTAGTTTTGGGCTTTTCTTCGTTTCATGAAGAAAGTTGAAGCAATTTCAATTAGAAGCTTTCCATAAAAAAAATAAACAAATAAATTAAAAAACTTCAATCAGAAGCCGAACCAATTTGTCTACCACGGGATCAAGAACGTCTTCGCTGTTTCTTTCTCAGCTTCTGATCAACTAAGTGGGCAAAAAGGAGAATCTATTCGAACTGAATCTTATTATAAGTCTGATGGCTATAAAATAAAGTTAATTTAGCTCTTTTTGGTATTAGAATTTGATACGTTCTTTAGATTTTATTTTTTTTTTGTTTTATTTTATTGAATTAGATTTTATTTGTTTCATTTGACTTAAATTACTTTAATTTAGTTGATTTTGCTCTTGAATGGCGATATATTTTTCCAAGCCACGCTGTAACAGCCTCTCTGAAAAATCATTGTCATATGCATTATTGATCAGAAAAATATATATATATTGAAATTTAGTGGATGACTATCTGTCAAATGAATGGTACTCGTGAAAAATTGCGTTGCTCAGTGAAAAAAAAAAAAAAAAGACTATTTTTTATTTAAATGGACAACCCTTTCACCTTTTTTGGTTAAAATGGTGCCTTTACGCTTTTCGCTGTTTATTGCATTGTCGAATAAAGTATCTATTCATTTATTTATATAAACTGATTTCCTAACAATATTCTAGCTCCGAAATTCCCGTTAAATTCATGGTTCGAATGGATGTTTAAAAGAATCTAGTTACTTGGCCACACGTACATGAACAGGTTATTGATAATACTAATGGCTTTAATGACTAGTTCTGAATTTGCCTCCAGCTCAATATCTATAAATCGAATATCAGCAGCCACCGGTGTCCAGATTAAGCAGCCTCCAGTTCCGCTTTAAGCACAAGGCACTAGTCGAAGCTTTGTTTGCGGATTAATGACCAACCCATGCTCGTCACAAACAATCGCTGCAATCGCAACACCCTGCTGGTTGACTACCTCAATCATAAAACATGTATCTGCTCAATCATTAATCTTGTACTTGCCTTATTTCTGCCTTTTCAGCTTTTTTCCCCGCAACAATAATAAGTTGCTTTGCTAACATGTTTACATCAGCTGCGTGATGAAACACAACTGCTAAGTGAGAATTTTTGAAGTTGCTCTGTTCTGTTTTGGGATTTATTACATCTTACATAACTGGTTGATCAGAAATTGTTCACACCATATTTAAAGTACTTAAATGTCAGAACATATGCACGCAACAATTACGAACACAAAACAAACCTTGCAATCCCGCAACACATCAACTCAATCCATAAAACTAATAACTATAAAATAACTTTTTTTCTAAAAAAACTATAAAATAACAACAACAAAGTTCACAAACTCAAACAGCACACATTTCTGCCCTTATTGTTGTCCTTGGACTCCTTTAGCGCGCTTCCTGCAAAAAGAAAAAGATTGGGTGATTATCATGTCTTCCATAGGAAAACTAATTAATGTTTTTAATCTTTGGATTTTCCCTGAGGCATTACACTGAGCAGGGATTTGAACATAGCGAGTAATAATTATAAATGAAAAAGGAATTTCTTTTTCTGCTCAATTTTTTTAAAAAAAGATTATTACTTAATACCCTACTCCAATGACCATGATTTCCAAAATACTCCAAATACATATCCATGAACAAATGATGCATGTATACTTTTTTTATATTAGTAAACTACTTTGTGTTTTAAGGAATTGAACAAATTAATATCTATACATGTTGGTAATCAGGCCACAACGTAAATGCATTAAAAAAAGGCTTTTGACATGAAACCACATACAACGTATTTTCCTCAGCAAGAAATACAATAACTTTAGTAATTTTTTCAAATTTGAAACAGTTTAATTAATATATTTTTTGCAAGAACAGATACAATAAAAGGGTAGTTGTATGTATGTAAAGTAGATCTTTTAATAGTATGCCTATACTGTAAAAGAGAAAAAATCCTCACAAAATGAATTGTAAAGGTGAGAAGAGGTTGGGGTCACAAAGCCTTTTTTAATGTAAATAAAATAATTTAATCTAAAAAATAAAAGAAAATAATAATAAGGTTTGGCTAACCTTTTGAATTGAAGCTTTCCAAAACTGAGCTTAGTTGACAAGTCTTCCATTAACCCGAGCATATTTTACGTTTTTGAGGTGTTGGATTGAGGGAACTTCCTCCAGGAGCGGGCACCCGGAAATTGCAAGTTGTTCAAGTAGGGGCAATGCTCCTCTATCTACTTTCACCGCCTTTAATCTGTCCAAGTTACGCAAAACAAGGCTTTTGAGTTTCTGAAAACCACCCTCCTCAAAATGCAGTTGCTCTCCCTCATATGCATGGTCGAACAGTTCAAGTTTCTCCAAATTGGTTAAACCTTTGAGACATTTAGCCGGGTCATCAATTAGCCATGAGGAACTTAAGCTCAAACCACGTAGATTTTGTAGCTTCGGAATCCATTCTGGCATTTTCCCTAGCTGCCCAGTCAAAATAAGCTCTCCCAAAGAATGTGGTGCAGATGAAATGTGTTGTAGATCAAGAACTTCATTTTCATCAATAGATTTTAAATATAATCTCTTGAGGTGGTTCATTTTCTCAATAGAGGCACAAAGTGTCCGACACGTCTCTCTCCTCAACTTTGAAATTCCGAACCACCTCAATTTTGTCAATTTCTCTAAGTCTTTCATGAGACTAAGTCCACCAATATCTGCTTCCACCGCTGTAAGCGTTTGTAAGTCCTCCAATTGTCCAAGGCCATCCTGTATCATTACTCCCTGGACCAAATCAAAAGGATTTGGGGTGCCATGGTTATACCTGTAGGCCAACAGGTGTCGCAGTTTTGTGAGCATATTAATCTCCTTTGGTAGCTTGTAAATCAATGTATCTCTGATGTCCAGTGACTCGAGATTGTGTAGCTTACTGATGGACTTCGGTAGCACCCTAACTCGTGTATTCCTTAAACTTAGGTACTTCAAGAATAATAACTTCCCAAGTTCTTTTGGGAGCGTATCAATAGCAGCATTGTCAACATCCAACACTGTCATAAGCTTGAACTTTTTGAACAAGTTAGCCACAGAAGACATGGTCAATTGTTCATCTACGTCAAAAATGAAAATAGAACGGACCCCAAAGCTCTCAACATTCTCCAAAACATCTTTTGCACTACCAGAGATCATCAGACGACGACCTTTTCCACTAGATTTTGACTTTTTCCTGTCCCAAGTTTGACAGAAGCAAATATCAGCAGCCTTTGATAGGAGGACATCACGCATCAAATCATGGACTCGAAACTTGTTACCTTCTCCTATTCGTCGATCAAAAGTGACCAAGTTTCTTTTGCTGAGCTCAGCTAAATACTCTTCCGCAACCTCTTCCAATGGTTTTTCTCCTTTTGTTTTAAGAAAACCATCAGCAATCCATAGTCTAAACAATCTTTCATCATTAATTGCGTAGTCCTCAGGAAACACACCAAAATACAGGAAGCAAGATCTAAGGGAGTATGGCAAGTCATAATAACTGAGAGAGAGAATGTTTTGGATTTTTTCCATTTGTAAATTCAATTCAACCTTAGAATTGAGATCATCAACAACTTTTCTCCACTCAGCATCAACCTTATCTTTAGTTGACAATAAACTAGCTATGGTTGCAATTACAAGAGGCAAACCTTGGCACTTCCTGACAATTTCCATGGATAATTGCACCAACTCTTGAGGACAAACCCCATGTTTAAAAGCCTTTTTGCAGAACAATTCCCAAGCCAATGTTGGAGACCAAGGTTCCAGTTTGATTGGTTCGACATGATCATCTTTCTTACAACAATCAGCAACTGCAGACGTTCGTGTTGTTATTACTATCCTACTCCCTTCATTATTACTAGGCAAAGAAAGTTTTATATCATCCCAAAAATTTTCTTCCCATACATCATCAAAAAATATCACGTACCTCTTTGTCTGCAAATATGTCCTCAAACATTCAATTAGCTTTTCGATCTTGTCGGTTTCTCCCACAATGGAATCCCCTGATTTGCACATCTCTTGTTTAATATCCTTTAGGACCTTTGTTGGGTTGTACGGCTGAGACACAGTGATCCATGCACTGGCTAGTTCAAAGTGTTTTTTCACCACTACATCGTCATAGACTTTCCTCGCAAGAGTGGTCTTGCCGACTCCACCTTGGCCTACCAATGAAATTATCAATCTTGTTGATGCTCCTTCGACCAACTTTCGTATGAGATCTGTTGAGGCAGACTCGATCCCCACGAGCTCATCTTTCTCCATGAAAAGGGAGTGTAGTCGAGGGTCAAAACCAACTTGAACATCCGAGGTCCCACTGCTTGATCCTTGTTCCAGTGGCCTTAAACCATAGCTTAGACCTCTACCTTTGATTTCAGTCAACGACTGCTTTATACTCTGAATTTCAGAAGCGACCTCATGGCGTGGTTTCAGAGCTTTAATGAAGTACCCTGCTTTTTGAAGGGAACCAGTGAATCCTCGCTGACTAGGTCGTTGTTCAAGGAGGTAACGGTAGTTGTCAACTACATCTTCTATGTGGCGGGCTTCTTCCCGTAACTGCTTCAACCATGCCTTCATGGCTTTGTTCTCGGTTTCTTTCACGGACTTGGCTTCTGCATCTTTAAGCAAAGGCTCGATCACCTCTAGTTCAGCTTGCAGACTTTTGACTTCTCCACGGACTCCTTTCAACGATTTTACTTCTTTCCCAACCACGTCAACCAACTTCTCAATGACAGGGCCCAAAAACGTCTCGGCCATTTCCGATTCCTGAATTTTGAGCAGTCATTTCGTCAGTTGTGCTAACTTCTCAGTGAGCAGTTGTGGATCACACTGCTTAAATTATAAGTTTTATATGAATATTGGAATATTAATTAACATCGCAGCTTCTGGTAACTGTCTACCTTTTGTATTTTTGAGTACCGACATTTTTTTTCTAGGTAAAAAATAATATATTGATATCAATAAGTATATGGACACTTTCCTGATAGTGATAATTTGTAATGTGCTTACTTGAATTATCATTCTTCACACCTGATCATAACCTTTTTTGAATGATTAAGAAAAAAGTCTCTTTCGACCTTTTTCTGATTTGTTTTTGAAATCTTTCTAACCTCATATATGTTAAACAAGCATGCATCTAAAGATCCAAAAATTTATTGAGAAAAAAAAATGCAGGATGCCATCACAAGATAATTTTTCCGCATCAAGAAAGTTCTTTGATCTTAGTCATGTTTCGAGATGTTATTTTGTTATAAGAAATTATGGTTAAGCATGCTAAGTTCAAGAGTAAAAACAAACTAAGTTTAAGAAACATGCGATGGTTAAAGGATTTGAATGAATAGTTACTTTATACATGGTTTAATGCATTAAATAGCTCCTTAAGCAGGATATGTTCTTTAAAGTCCCAAGTCCTTTTAGAAAAGGATAATGAATTATTTGTTATGAAAAGTTTGTTCATTGAAGTTCTAGTTTCTTGAGAAAGATATTTCTAACGTTAAAAAGTTTTCCGCATAAATCATTGTTAACATGACTCTGAATTTCCTACGTGTTATGCCTGAATCGAGTGCCATGAAAATCCAATGAGTGTGTGTCTAAGTTTCAAGAAACGTATTTTAATGTTTATAAAAAAGTAATAACAATCCTTTAGAGGATTTTTTTTTAACAAAACCATAATGATGTATGAACTGTCGTCTAACGTGCCACTTTTAATGAATTTTTTTTTTCAAAAATCATTGTTAAAAGCCTTAAAATTTAAAAAAATTGTCAAAAAAATTTCTTCTCAAATAATAATTTTAAATATTATTTACAAATTTACATCCTCTTCTTTAATAAATTTGATTCGTATCTAATGTAGAAAAAAATACATAACAATTTTCAAAGACATATATAATAAAATGTGCTTATAACAAAAATATTTTAAAAACCATAGCCTAAGTTTATCCACAGTATACAGCAATTACACACAAAAAAAAAAAAAAAATACTTAACCAAACATAAAGGAAGACTTAAAATAAAAAAAATAAAAAATAAAAAACTTAAATATAAAGGAAGGAAATTTCAAAAGATTCTTAATGTACCCAAATTATAGTGCTCAAGGCTGCGGAGACAACAATAAAAGTTTAACGGTAAGTTACGATATCGGAGACGAGGGTTGGGGGAATGAGGAGTATGAAGAAATGAAAGAGACCGGAAGGATATAAGGAATTTAAAGAAAGAGTTAGAAGGTGAGGAAGAAATAGTTAAAGAGATAAGGAAGGAGATAAAGAGAACTTAGAGAGAGAATGGGAGATTCAAGAGGAAAACTTTAAATTTTGTAAATTTGATTGAGAAGAATGGAAGGGAGTATTCAAAATTTAAGAAAGGAAAGAGAATCTTTGAAATTTTTTGATAAAAGAATGAGCAGGAAAAGTTTGCCATTTTTAGAAAAAATTAACGACATTAAATGATGGTTTCTGAAAACCATTATCTAGTGTGCTCGTACAAATTAACGACATTATCTTATAGTTGGACATTATTTAGGACTGCAAAAACTAAACGAAGGATTTCAGTCCATGTTACATATATCTTCACGAAACATATTAATAACATATTAAATATGTGACGCCTTTTTAATTGCAAATACCATAAATGATGCCACATTTATACTTTCTTGAGAGCAAATATTAAAAAATATCACATACATATATATAACGGTTTTTTGGGTAAACAACGTTTGAGGGTAACATTATATTACAACTTTATAAGGTTTACCATACACACACACACTTAAATATATAAGAAGATTACCATACACAAAGCATTCTATTTTTTTTTTCAAGAAAGGAAATCGTATTTGCTTATGTGTATAAAGATGTGTGTGTGTGTGCGCGTATGGTTAGCAAAAAAAATATAAAAAGCTGGTTTAAAAAATGAGTTTGATGCGAAAATTCTTGATTCAAACTTATTTCCAAACAAATTAAAAATAGTGTAGTGTTGAAAGTCGTTTATATACTGCAAAACAATCCAATGGAAAGGAAATAACGTCAGAATTATAAATTTTAGAAAAGAAATGTTATAAGATATTAATTTTATAAGATATTGTAATAAAAGATGGGTTAATAATTTTTAATCATGCGTTATTTTTGTTAGAAAATGAGATGTCATGTTGAGAAAGAGATACAGAGGGAAAAAAAAATAACAAAGAGATCAATGACCCTGGTATTTTTCTAGATAGAAAAACATTAATAGAAAACTTGAGATCCTTGTCAATTTTAATCTTAAGATTTTATTAGCTTAAAGATAAATGATGCACGCAACTATACAAGTAATGCTTTTTTTTTTTACCCTAAACACTCCCTCTTCTATTTTCTTTTATTTTAAACTTCATATTAAATTTGGGCAATCTTTCCTTAATTTTTTAGCGGAAGAATACTCTTAGGAATCTTTCGCTATGGTAAGATTTGTTCTTTTTATTTTCTTCTATTTTGTACTTTATTTTTTCAATAATGAAAAAAGATATAAATTTTCGAGCCTAATGGTCTAATGGTATGTGAAGATGGGCTTAGGAGTGTTTGTGGTAGGAGGTTGCTAGTTAATCCCACTAGTAAACTGTATTCTTTATATTTTATTTATAAAACGATACAGTACTATTATATATATATATATATATATATATATATATATATATTACGCACAGAGATCGTTATATAGTGGTGATGAGTTTCAGTATTTTCATAACGAATAAAGATATTTTCTATTTAAAAATCACCCAGTACTGTTCCATGTTCTCTAGTTGATGCAATTATTTGACTTTTGATTTATTTCGGTTTTCTTTAATCGATGTTTATATTTCTGCAAGATGTACAATTATAATATTTATTTTGCTGCTTATGGCTGTTACCAGCCAAAGAAAGAAGTTAACATGGGAAGACTTTACCCTATTCCAGATGCGAGAGTTGCTTAATGAATTTGTCATTATTAGAAAAACAACTAGAGTTTATTACAAAATTATATCTTCTAATTTTAATTGTCTTTTTATTAATTATATTTTAAAATTTATAGATATCCTTTAGATTTGTAAAACTTGTATTCAAACTACTTTTTCA